>BGPR01034887.1:0-14478 GCA_013235015.1 Araneus ventricosus
TCATCTGACCCTTTGGACCAGCAGTGAAACACCCTTTTCTTTTTCTCGCCTTAGTTTGAATCACCTGGCAAGAATCTCGTAGTCCTTCCTACTCCATTTTCCCCTCCCATCATTGCTGCGGCAACAGCAGAAACTCTTTCATATCTTGTATTTTCACGTAGACTTACGCCTTTTCATTGTGGTCTAATGGTGTGTCGGGAAAGGAAAAATTATGACGCTTTTCGTGATATTTTTAAACTCTTATAGATCCGCAACCAAATAACATGGAGAGCTTCAGTTTCATTTAACAGAGAAAGGTTGACATTGAAAATTGCAAAAATAATTTTAGAATTTGGTCACAGTCGAGCTTCAAACGTGGTGAAAATCGATAAACTTTTGATGACGTTTCGGCGACCGATGCACGCGCACCCAGACTATCCAATTACGTTTGGAAATTTATTTATTGATCTTACGTTCACGCGAAATATTACCCAAGAATTGTTGAATTACGTCGAATTTCGTGGTAAAGTTAAACACTTATAGCTCCGCAACCAAATAACATATAGAGTTGATTTTAGATTCATATAACAGAGAAAGATAGACAATGAAGATTGCCAAATTACTTTTAGAATTTGCAATTATGGTTTAGTCACAGTCGAGGTGCAAAGTTGGTGAAAATCACGAAGAGTTTTGATGACGTCACAGCGACCGATGCGCGCGCACGCATCGGTTCTGAGGGGTATATTAATCGGATATTAACAGATCAATAATTAATTCATTTCAGATTAATGAATTCATTCAGATTAATTCATTTAACAGAGAAAGGTCATAGAGCATAGGTCATAGAGCTACTTTAGTCACAGAAAGTCAGAGTTGAGTAATCGATTAATTAACTGTCCTTAATTAATTATTATTAACAAACGTTGATTTAATTGAGCTGTCCTTTCCATCGATTTAATTGAGATGAGTTGGTTTTAGTTTCGTTTAACAAGAGGAAGATCATAGAGCATAGGTCGTGGGTCCAAGTCACATAGAGCTATTTTAATCACGTAGAACAACTTTAGACACAGAAAGTCACAGTTGTATAAGGTAAATAAGTCTACGCCCCTCAATTCCAGCGGCCGTTTCGCAGAGACAGCCTCCCGTCGAATTTATTTTGGCCATTATCCGGACAACAATTCTCTTATCTTTAGTGTTTTTGTCACTGACCGGAAAAACCTCATATTGTTCTTTCTTTTCCGCTTTAGGCCCTCTCCCTGCTGTAGGAAGTGGGCTCAACAATATTTAAGGATTTTAAACACTCATTATGATCATAATAAAATTTGTAAAATTAAATGAAGAACCTCGGAAAGAGAGTAATTAACGTCATTGTGTTGTGGCGCAAACATATTGAAAGAGGTATATACTATGAAATAAAATGTAAATAAAATTTATGCCTTTCTCTTAACATTCAAAGAAAACAATATTTTTATCATAAATTTCACAGTGTCAAAAATATCGGAATGAAGGATTTGATAATCCTTCATTCCGGTCAATCAATGGTGTGAAATTAATTACAATGACAGAAAGCATTGTTACAAATTGTGTATGAAATAAATTTAAAATGTTTATTAAATTAAGAAAAGAACGAATAAAATTTCATTTGAAATCATAAAAAAGATAATCTTCTGCTCTTGAAGATGGTATGTAAATAATCTAAGTGCAATATATTTTTTCTGAAATTATTGACGAAACACTGAGATAAAATGCCGAAAATTGGCTTAATTTCCGTTATTTATTTAAATATCTTAGGAATTAATTATTTTGACAGTTTGAAAAAGTAGAATTATCTAGGAACGGAACCCCAGAATGGAATGTGGAAATTTCATGTCAAGACTATTCGCCGTTTAGGAGGAGTTCTTGCGACAGATAGACCGTTAGAACATCTACTTTTCCCTCTCTTTTTCCTCTTCCTATGATAGGAACCGGGCTAAGTAGCCTTGAAGGTTCAGTACACACTCATTAGGATCAGTAAAAGTTTGTGAAAATTAAACAAAACATCGAGAGAATAATTCACTAACGTCATTGGCTCAATGTGTAACCGTATTAAAAGCTGTTAATGCTACGACAACTGGAAACCGGAAGTGAAAAGTCTACTTTGTTGTTTATGGTCAAACAAAGCAATATTTTCTTATATTATCTTTAACACTGGCAAAAGCCTGCGAGCGAAACAGTAATTTGGTTTGAATTTATTTCTATAAGAATAAAAAGTATTGTCAGAAATTGCGTTAAAAATATTTTTTAAACCTTTATAACAATAAGAGAAAACACTTCATCGCAATGGCATTAATATCATAAACAAGTAATATATATATATAAAATTTAAAGTCAATTCCTATGTAGGTCAACAAAAAAAATTTTATTTTAGTTACCTTTTATTAAATAATTACAATTAATATAAATATGTATATACGTATGACAGAATCAGAATATTAAATGGCAAAATAGAAAGCGAATTTCCTCGCAATTTTCCATTTTCCTTTCTATATATGGTGTTGGACTATTATTTTTGTTTGTTACTATTTATTCGCTTTCTATTTTTATCGTTTCTAATTAATCAAATTTAATTAATAAATTAATATTTGAAAAAACTGTATTAACACCAAGTTTTACAAATGAGATAAAATGTCAATTTTCTTAATACTTACAATTTCGAATGCGACCAATCAAGCATTTACTCAAACTATCGAGACCGAATTTCTGTTTAAAATGCAACGTTTCAAAGTAAATTACCGTGAGTTACATTTCTGAGATCACATTTGCTTTCGTTAGTTATTACGGAATCATTTTAAAAATTCAGAACGGCGAAAAATTTTGCGTTGAAACAGATACTACATCAAGTACTTAAATTGTCTCACAGCTCATTCAGAGAACTAAAAGTGGCAATTAATTAATTAAATTTAATTAATGAATTAATATTTGAGAAAACATCAAGTGTCATCCACTACAAGTTTAAAAAATGTATTTGAACTTGAGTGGATGAATAAAAAGTATTTTATTAATAGTATTTTTTTTTTAAAGTATATACTATTAATAAACCAAGTCCCATCCCAAACCGAAATTCCCAAGTCCTGCCTTCCCCGTGTAAATGAAATAAAATGTTTCCTTTATTTGTTTCTTGCCTTTTTGATGATCGGTGTTCGAAACTCAGCAACATTAATCAAAAAAATAATCTTAAATAAATAAAGCAGATGCATTTCCTATATCTGGCATTTTAATAGACTTTTTCCCTTAAAAGCGTTAACATATGATCTCATTAATTTGGCTCAAATAAAAATAATTATCGAAACTCCCCATAAATTTATTGATGATTATATTCTCTTAAAATCTCTGATATTACTAGGTTCCATTTTTTCCTTTAATTTTTGTAATAATTCTTGGAATGCCAGTAAACTTACTTTGCACAGTTATCAATATACTAAAATCTATGCAGATTTCTAAACTTCATTTGTAAAATTTTTATTGAAATATATCATATGGTTATGAATATTGCGTGTTATGGCTCTTAAACTATCAAAACAGAGAGTGCCACTGTTTAAAATTTTAAAATTGCTATTTTAGAAGACTGAAAATTATAAATTAAATGAAATTGAACTTGAATCGAAAAGGCGCTAAATTAAAAGGCCTTCTTTCAAAATTAAATGTTTTCAACTAAATGCCTGTGCATGGCCAAATTTAACAAAAAAATTGAGAAAAATTGCTATATATCCAGGTAATTATGCATATGGGATGAAGAATTATAAGATCCCTCAGAAAACTAAGCGAAATAACCTGAAAAAAATTAAATTTCCAAAAACATTATCTCGAAAAATAATAAAAATATTATTTAAATAAAAGCTAAATGTCAGGTTTCCCAAATAATAAATTTAATGAAGCTTTAAAATCTCTATTCATTTTTTAGACGAAATAGAAAAGAAAAAGGAATTATAATGATGAATTATAACGATTAAAATGAATTTAAATCTGTGTAATTAGGAAGCAAAACAATTGTCCGTTACTACCTTATAAAAAGTATGTCGTCTTTCATTTTTCGGAGGGGGCGGGGTTCTGACTCAGAAATTAACAATTGCCTTACGCGAAGAGTAGGAATAGACAGTTTCAATTCTTATTAAATGTGTGTAAGAAAATTCAACCGAAAGAAAAAAATGCATGAAAATATAACTTGGGAAGAGGTCATGACGGTGATGTTTTTCTGTTTTTTTTTCTCTTAATATGAATAAGCCATTGATATAATGCATTTTAGTTAAATAAAAAATAACTTTGTTATGATAACTTTTCAAATAAAACATTTATCACTCTCACAAAAACGGTTACTATTGAACACGCAACGAAACAGCCCTATATCAGCTATTCGAATCATTATATAATTAAAATTACTGCATATTTACAAAGAGGCAACTTGGAAAGGCATTTTTCATAACGTGGAACAGCTTTATAATTTATAATAGATTTTAATTCTGTTTATTTCAGCCGTGCGAGACCCAAAACCTACGAACCATTTCCTCGAACAGTTTATTTGACGTCGTGAAAAATTATAGTCAGCATGATGGACAGCCGTAAAAGAAATGCCCGAGTAAGTTACTTAATAAAACGATGAGCTTCTCAATTTCTTTGTTTTTATTTCAACTTTTTAAATACTAAGCTTAAATTCTATAGATAATTTTATTATTTTATTGCCTTTTTCTTACATTTTAAGGTCAAATTCAGACAAAACATTTGTAACTTGATGACAATTTTGTAAAAAAAAATTCTAAAATATTGATCATTTAGGAATTGTAAAATATCGAAATCTATTTAACAAAGTTTTTTTTTTATTTCATTCAATGAATTTTTTTTTCTTTATCATTCAAATTCTACTTTAGTTTTAACCCATATTTAACATTTCGTTGTCATTTAAATGATAGCTTTCCCTTCAAACAAAACATTTTTACAGGTAGCTCTAGAAAAGGTTGGTTCTTCTAAGGCAAGATTAAATAATTAGAAAATCAAGAACATATAACCAAATCGGGAGGTATAATGGAAATTTTTAAAAAGCAAAATATACTTATAGTAAAGTTTAATTAAAAGTAAAGTTTATCATTTATCATCTATGTTGTTTCCGATTGGTCAGAAATATCCTGCATTTCACGACCATTTTATTCCATAAATATTAAGTATTTATATTTAAAAAAATAATATTTGTCTTTTACTACGTTATAAAAAGAATATATCATTTTGTTCCGAATTATTTAACTTAAGAAATATTAATCATGCATATTAAAATGTCAAACTTTTAATGAAAATTAGTTTAATAAAATATTCTCTTAAATTCAAAAATATAACATTTTACTATAAATTTTTCATCCGTACCGTCATATGTATACCAGTTATATATATTATATAACATATAAGCATAAAATGTCATTTTTTCGGGAACCTAATATCAATTTTTTACGCCGTTTTTCTGCATCTTATAGTATGCGAATATGAATGCTGGAATATCGCAAATTTCTATTTATGTGAAGCTTTTATATATCCTTAATATCTTCGCCAGATATGTAGACACTTGAAGAAGAAATTAATGTACAATAGAGCAGAGTCATGCAACTAGTGTCTCACCAGCATCATGTGTGAAAATAAGTTTAGCCTTATAACAAGTACAAGTGAAATAATTTAACAAGATACATTAAAAGTTAAACCTTGTATTATACAGAATGGCGCAAAAATGCAGGAATTTCCAATAAATTACAAAAGAAAGATATTTAATTACAAGAAGGAAAAAACAGGAGAAATAGAAGAAATAAACAATAGCTATAACAATATACCTTTTGCGCGCCAACGCAGCAGCATCCAGTTATTGCATTATCAATATTGTATGAAGTTAACTAACCAATTGAGATACAATCAAACAACAAAAATCATGCTTTAATTAAAATTAACACATTAGTGTAGAGTAAATAAAATGGAAAAAGTGGAAAAGAACTCGAATGGCGAGCTTTTTCAAAGTGCCACTCGCCGTTGGAGTTCTAATCCGAGAACTTTGTAAAAGTTCACCACTGGAATTCTCTTCCACTTTTTCCATTTTATTTATTCTAACTTAATGTGTTAATTTTAATTAAAGCTTGATTTTTATTGTGCGATTTTATTTTAATTGGTTAGTTAACTTCAGACAATACTGATAACGCAATAATTGGATGCTGCTGCGTTGGCGCTCAAAAGGTATATTGTTATCACTATTGTTTACTTCTTCTCTTAGCCTTATAAGCCACACATTCCTCTAATTTTCATGATCTAGCAGCTAAGAAAAATATATCAAAATAAAATGTTTTACACACATCACTCAATACCTTTTCTCTCTCTCTTGCTTGATATTTTCTCCATATTCTTAACCCGAGAGAACGCGAGCCTCCTTAGCGAACGCTAAGACGCGAGGGGGTTGTGGCGGCCTCTCGAACCTTTTTCCTTGATTATTGCATTTTCATCTCGCACCTCGCCATGAGGTGGCAGGTAGAGTTTTATTCTTCCGTGCAAAATGCTAAGAAGGTGCGAAGGTAATAATGCTCGCGCACTATTAGTCAAGGTATTTATAAGAGTACATTTTTCAATTCCGTCGCAGAGAGAGAGAGAGAGAGGGCAGCAACAAAGTATAAGTCAACACACCTTAGTGAAGTATGATCCTCTATGGCTGGCTCTACAACAGTACAACAGACGGTGTTGCCCATCTCGCCTAAGCAGAGTATGAGCCTTCCCGACTGGTTTTGATTTTCCCAATCTGCAATTGGATGCGGCTTGTTAATCAACATCTACACAGAATCCATATGTGCCGCTAGTCCTTTTGCTCCTCACTGAACGCGTTCCTCTTCTCGCCAAGTATTCTTGTGTACATGGTAACTTTTGATACGAGATGTATCGTTCTGCACAGATTCTTTTTGTTTAAATGTTTTAATGCTCTAATTGACGAGTACATTTTGAACAATATACCTTATTAAAATATGAAATAAATGTTTATTGATGAACCTTTTGCCTGGAGTATCATTTGCAACTTGCTGATCTGAGTCAATGATGAAGTAGGGTATTTTTGAGGTATCCTCTAGCCCCTTCAGGGTCATAGGATGAACCCAAACTTAAATTCAATCCTACAAAGTTAAAAAATAAAATTTTTAGTTGGAAAAATAGCATTTTAGACTTTTAGACACTAAGAATACAGTGCTTAATAAAATTTTAAATCTACTTCATTATTATCCACTAATGAAGCACGGATTTCAAGAGGGTCCGTTTTTTCTGCATCGCTTTTACGTGAAACGTTTGGTGCGCACTTCTCAATAAATATATATTTCTTCACTCTTCAGTTTAACTATATCATGTTATGGTTGATGAATAACTCTCAACTCTTCACAGGGCTCGTCTCATCTTTCGCTCGTCCTTTTGTTCTAGGTAAGCGCGACACAATAATATGAAAACGAGTACGAATATTCTGCCTAAATTTTGCTTTCCTCTACTGTATGCCATCTTTTTAAGAAAACTATTCCAAGCTATTCACTTCTTCATTTCCAGATTCTCCGTCCTCTTCCCGTTCCATATCGTGTTCGCTGAAACTCACTTCAAAAACATCTTCGGGCCCATTGTCTCCACTGTCAAAGTCTGGATCTTTGTATGTTTCAACTTCAACAAGAAGTTTGCGTAAACGCTAAATTTCTTTTTCGTATGGAGTCGGCATTGTGAGAAACAAATAAATACTTCAATTCGGCAAGGAAAAAAACGAGCTGACCGCATGAGCCGCGTGAAATAACTGGTCTGTGGAACAAACGGAAGGATGCTCGGGGTCATTCCACAAACCCAGTAACTGACAAAACGTTTATTAGGGGACGAAAAATTCCAAAAATACTCAGAAAAAGCAGAGGGGTGGCTAACTGAGCTACAAATGAGAAAGAAAGGAAAAGGTGGCTAGTTTTCCAGGAATGGGAGTTTTCTGAGGGCTTGGGGTCATAAAATAACCCCCGCGCGTCCTCCCGGGTTAAAGTTTCACTTTTATTTCCGCTACGGCTATTTCTGATTCCTAACTTTCACAATAAAGTTTCAGTTTAAAAATCTTAATGAAATGTTTTTTCTCAAAGGAAATATCATAATATTAAATACGAAAATTTTTAAAAGTGTACAGATACTTTCGAAGTTGAGTGCACTGGACAAGACTTAACGAAGTAATGTGACATGAAAAGCATGCTGCGTCCCTGATTCACCACTGTGCAATACATCCAAATGCTTAATAAAGACAGATACTTTAATATCGCAAAAATTCTAAAACTTCATATTTAATCGCTCTATTAAGCTCCTTAATTTGAAAATGTTTCGTAAGAAAATAGATGAGATTATTTTCATGAAATACATCAGGGTAAGAATTTTCATTTTCAGTTCATTGTAAATATTTTCCCAATTCTATGAAAATGTCTTCTCATGTAAAACTTCAAGGAAACCTCTATTACTATTCATTTACTACTGAAAGTTTTATCCTTATATACTGTAGATCTTGAAACATTTTTATATCACGAATACTAATTATAATTTTAAACCATCTTCATATTGGAACTTCCCTCTAGCAACTTTTAGTATTTTTTCCCTTTATAAAGCAATTAGGGTTTGGATTTATATAAAACAGAACTATAAAAGAATCCGCACTTTTTCTGATCCTTCAGAAAGCGTAACTAACATTAAAATGTGGAAATCGATTAATATCAATTGCTTATATTTCGATGATTATGATAACCACACATCATAACTGAAATTCATTTGATTAACTGGAAGGCACCTTTGGAATCTAATAGTGACAGTTCCATCAAAGTATTAAAGAATATGTTACTTTGTTGTGATGAATAAATATAAAAAATGTCTCAAAAGCATCATATGCCCCATCAAGCAAATTCATCGTTTCAGTTCTTCACGCCACGACACTTAACACAATATAATCCGTTTTCTGATAAGTCTTGTAGTATAGAGAGAAGAATCGAGAATACTTTTTGGACATCATGCCTTGACACGATTGGGTCAAAAATTTCACAAAAACTATAGTTTCGGTGTCAAAACTACATACTAAATTTCATTTACCAAGCTTTTTACTTTCTCGTATACGAAGTATAACAAAGCGAAAGAATTGTAATCGTCAAAAAATTCGAACTTTTGATTTTGATGAATCTCCACGTTTTAGACCTTCTTGAGCCCGAAAAACACAATTTTGGAATTATGTCTGTCTGTCATTGAACACGATAACTCGAACACTATAAGAGCTAGAAAGACGAAATTTGTATGTGATCCTTACATAAAAATTGTAGGACTCTATCAGATTTCGAATAAAATCTATAAACGGAAAGCCTGTCTCTCCTTGTTCATACGAACAATATAAACTATAACTCAAGAACTTAAATCACTAGATAAGTAAAATTTGATACACAGTTTTATCATCAAGAATGTAGATACGTAGCCAATTTCGGGCAAAATCCGCAAAAGTGGAGACTGGTGACAAAAGGGAGACGCGGACTTTTGAAAGCAATACCTGCTTAACAAATTACTTAGAAAAATAAAATAATGTATGTGGCCTTCTAACCTTAATTGTAGATTTGTATCCACTTTTTGTGTCAATTGGTCAAATAAACGCGTTTTAATTGGAAATTTGCGTTTCTTTATCTTACGCAGCCCTATTGCGTAAGCACGATAGCTTCTGATACTCTTTCCGCTTTGGTGCCTCAAACACGACCTTCAGAAACTCGTGGTACGACGTTTCGCTTATTTTTTCCTTCACTGCCTTAGGGACGCTTATACGTTTTACTGCCTTTTAGCTTATTTTTTCTCTATATGTGTTAGGGAGTATACGAGAAAGTTTAGGGGAGACCACTCCCGCTGGTTTCATTTCAGAGTTATCACGTTATCATACACACGAATAGAAATACTGAGAGTCTGTCAACCCATTGACGACTTTCTCTAAAATCTGTACACATCCACAATTCTGATAATAAAATCAAACGACAAATTCCATTCATCTTACCCTGACATTATAAATTCTTGTTCTTTTGAGTCACTGCGGAGAAACGATTGACAACCTTGAAATGTATTTCACTCAAAATGTGATAGAAGTATACAATTGCGATGCATTGACAATATATAAAATTAAATCTTTCTAGCTACTTCCGCTTCAGAGTTATTGTTTTCAACACTCTATTGAACAAACGACTGATTCAAAATGTAATAGAAATCTACATTTACGATTCAATGACACTACTTTCGGACCTTTATTTAAAGAACCTCTATTTTCCAAATTTCTCTATTTTGCGAACTTTTCCTTGGAACCCAGATCATTTTGAGAGTTTCTTCGAAAAATAACCTGGAAATAGCGATGTGCATTCTGTATTTAACGAACTTTTTCTTGTGATCCAATTTTTTTTCTCCCTATTTCTCAAAATATTTCTGAACATTTAAAACTTATTCTTGCTTTTAACACATTTTATGGTGACCAATGACCCTGAACTGGTTTTACCAGTCGCTTAACTCGCCGAGAGCAGTAAAATCCCTGTCATTCGTTGCATTACATCCAGGAAGTGCAACTTTTATCCACGACGCCCACACACACTGTCCACTTCACTAGAAATACTTTCAATAGCCTCCTTTCACCCTCAATTGAGTTGCCCTGTCCTTGAAATAGTCTCCAGTTTTCTAGATTGTTGATCAGAGTCGTGCTGGTAATTTCGGTTCTTGTAGTTGGAAAATATCAAACCGAAAGTGCTTGAGCATCAAAGTAAAAAAAATTAATTCTTCATGAGGTGGACAAAGGCGCGAAGAAAAGGCATATTGCTTAAAATTTGGTATTCCTCCAAACAGCTTATCAACCATAATAAAAAATCGTGATAAGATACAAAATTATGATTCATCGAATTCTTGTTTAAAACGTTTAAAAACATGTGTCTATGAAGGTGTGGATGAGGCAGTTTTGAAATGGATACACGCAATGCGAGATAAAAATGTTCCGATCTCTGGGCCTTTGATAATTGATGAAGCTCTTTAATCTGCGAAGGTATTGGGATACGACGAATTTCGAGGAAGCTTTGGATGGCTTGAAAAATTTCAGAGAAGACACGGAATTATGACAAAAGTAATATCTGGTGAAAGTAAAGACGTTGATGATAATGATAGTGAAAATTGTATAACGGAGACACTGAGTAAAACTTAAAGCATATAAGTCAGAAAACATCTTGAATGCGGATGAGAGTGCTTTATTTTTTCAATGTTTGCCTCAAATCAACCAAAAACTGAAAAATGCTACAGTTTTTTACTTGCCACCAAACACTGCATCAAAAGAGCAGCCAATGGATCAAGGGATGATACAAATTTTGAAATACACTATCGCAAGAGAATAGTGCGAAAAGTTATCACTGCGCTTCAGAACAATGATCAACGTATTCAATGCCAAAGATCAACTTACGAAAAAGCATATAAGAAATTTCCACAACATGGAACTATGATGTCACAGATCTTACTATTCGCAACAGTTTTGTCAAAGCTGGAATCTTTGACAGAGAATTCGGCAAGTAAAGAGGACGAAGACAATATTCCCTTAAGAGAACTTAAAAAAATTGTGGATACAGTTAAGGAAAATAGAATAAATTGACGATGATATGCTGATTGATGATTTTCTTTCACGTGATTCTGAAACTGAAATATCGGAAACACTAACTGAATTGGATATTTTGGACCGTGTGAAAAATAAAAACAATACAGCAATGAATTACGATGAAGATGATGAAGATTTAAATGATCATGATGCATAAATCAACAAACCTTCGTATGATGAAATGCTAAAATCATTTGAACCAATCCGAAGCGGATTACAGTTCGAAGAAAATACGCCTGAAGGGATTTTGGGGGCATTGCAAAGATGCCAGACATATTATGAGAGAAAACATTTTTTCTAACAAAAAAAAGTAGACAAAATTAACAGACTTTATCAGTAATTAAATTTAAGGACGCATGTGGTAATGTATGCTTAAAATTACTTGTTATAATAAATACGATAATGTCATTAAAATTCATTAATTTTATTATAAAATTATTTTTTAAAAATTGAAAATGCAGTGTATTCCCGAACAATGTGTTTTTTTTCTTTTCCTTGCAGATTTCTTTTTGATGGATAGGATATATAAAACAAATAGATATTCATTTACAAAATAAAGGTGTGGTTAATTACTTTTTTTAATAATATTTAGTTTTTATGAATTTAAAATCTGTTCTGTGTAGTTTAAAGTATTTTAAAAGGTGAATCTCTAACGAAAGGTGAATTTAACGAATTTCCCATAAAACGAACTTTTTTTCGATATTTAGCGACTTCGTAAAATAGAGGTCCGACTGTATATCAAATTAAATCTTTCTAGCTAGTTTCGCTTTAGGGTTATTGTTTTCAACAATCTATCGAACGAACGACTGATTCAAATTGTGATAGAAGTCTACATTCACTATGCAAATTAAATCTTTCTACATAGTTCTGCTTTAGTGTTATTGTTTCTACAGGTAGATCGAAAGAAGGACTGATATAATTTCAGACATGGATCGTTGGGACTCAGGCAGATGCAAAATGTTAAAATTTATCAAAATCTCGAGGTTAAACTTTTCACGGTTACAACACTTTCACCTTATATACTCTGCATCGAGAAAGAAAAGAATGCTCATCCACAAAATTATTTCGGCACCATGAACATCCCTGTTTGCAGTTCTTTCAACGATATAGTGCTAAGAGAATTATATCCTCGGATTAAAACTTCATTTACTTAATTTTAAATCTTATTATTATGACTTTATTATAAAAAACTTTAAATAATTAGCAATTACTTATGCTATTGATATCATTAATATATTGACAACTTTATTTAAAAACCAAACTTATAATATCTTTATTATTTAAGTGTTTTTCAGATTAATGAATTTCTAGTCAAACAATAAACTTTTCCAATGAAAATAATATATCTCCTTTTCATAAAGCCTGAAAAATCCATTGTTATCAAATGACATTACCGGTATTCGCTTTTCACCAATGAGCTAACGTTTTACAAAAAAAGTTGGATCAAAGGCATTTATTTGCAATGAAAATTAATTTAATGAAATGTTTTTTTAAAGTGTTATTAGAGAATAAGGCTGAATTATAAAATATTTTTGAAAGTAATTAACATGTTTAAATTTTTAAATAATAATCATAAATTATATTAAACATGAAAAAATGCTCATTTTAAGGATAAATCTGCATCAGGTTTGATTAATCTTTCGAAAATTCAGCGAAAAAATGGAAAATAACCTTTTGACAGATAAATAAGCTGAGATTTACTTAATATAGAGTCCTAGAAGGCTGGCTTTATTCAGGCGGAGGTTTTAAGAAACAAAATTAATTTTATCTCAGAAACTATTGCTAGTTTTGAAACGAAATTCTATTCACAGTTAGCAAAAAGGCATATCAAATCAGATTAATGGAAAATATATGCTTGTATAATGAAAAAGTCTGAGATACTAATTAATTAACTATGTCAATTATTCGGTCAATTAGCTTGTTGACCTATAGAATCCTTTCTCCTCGAGTTATTTCTAACCAAACCAAATTTCTGAAGATGTGATAATTAAATACTAGAATTTAAGCATTGTTCTTTTTGTTGCTGAAGACTGTATCTCTTATCAAAACTGCAAATCACTTAAGTGTATATGTATTCAAATAAGCAACACTGAGTAGAGGCTCTTGAGCTCAGAAACAAGGAGGGCTGCAAAAATATGTTTATCAAGAGAATACAATTTTAAAAGATACTTTATGTTAGAGTAGGCCAATTTTTTAATTCGAAATCCAGATGCGAAATTTCCTGCTTTTCTAACAATGTAAATAACCAGCATATCACATTTTCTATTAGTTTTACTACAAAAATTAAAGTCAAAGTTGATGTGACGATCGCTCTGCGGAAAAAAGTAATAATCGGCGCTTTACATGTTCACTTCCCTCCTTCCCAGTGCACTCTATAACACTCGTTTAAAAATGAATATGAAATAACTTATATACAGAAAATTTATTTTTAAGCTAAAACATATTAAATCCATTTTCTACTGAAATACTCTAAAAATTTGAAAGTTTTAGAATAGTATTATTTGTTTGAATCTGTCGTCGCAACACGAACCGAAACTCATAAACTGCCAATGAGATTGCAACTTGGGCGAGAGTGAGGGAAAAAATAAAAATATATTAAAAAGGGCATCTTTCTTTCGCTCTAGTTGGCTGCGTGCCAACTAGAGCTGTGTGGACTTTCACTCCATAGCCCGTCTAAGTTAAAGGAAGAAAGAGTTGTTTTTTTCTCTCCGGATTTACTCAGTGAACGGATTTCGGGGTGGGTGGGGATAGATTATTTTGCAGCTCAGACCTGCGTCTTTCGTCGTTTGGATTCATTTTTTTAAGATTCAATTTTTTATTACTTATTT
>BGPR01034888.1:600-16250 GCA_013235015.1 Araneus ventricosus
TTATCCATTAGAAAGTTCAGGAAGAAATTTAATATAATGAAAATTAATTTCATCCACTATCATATTAATCACACTTATTTTTATTTTTAATTTAAGGTGTATGTAAATTTGGTTTCAGCAGTGAATGAATGTTTTCAATGTGTTTTAATGTTTAAGTTGATTGAAGCAGTAATAGATAAAAGAATTTTAAAGTAAAACTTGTGTCCCCCAATTAAAAATAAACTGATAGTGAAATGAAATGTATAGTGTTTATTAATTCTTCATTGTTTTAATATTTTGTACATTGTTTAATAATTATAAAGTGTCTACAGTTTCCATAAATATATTTTTTATCTATGTGTTTATTTTATTTGGGAGAAAAATTGCAAAATTTAATTTGCCTGTCCACAAAATGCTTGTGTTTGTCAGACTATACTAATGACAGTTTAGTTTTCTAAATTATATATAATACATATAATAGAATTAATATTATATCTATGTAGATTTACTTTCCATTGATATCAAAATTCTATGTTTTAAAAAGTTTTGTCTCCTATTGATGCACCAGTTACCTAACTGATCAAGTCATTTATAAGCATAAAACTAGTTTTATTATTATTGATTATGCATTGGGATGAGTGTTTTTAGTTTAATTTTTCCACTATTAGAATATGGGGTTGGAGCAGTAGATTATTTTGGGTACAATTAGCTTTTTCCATTTCTCTCGCATCTTCATACTTCCCTATATGAATGTACTCTACATGCTGAACTCGGTGCTGTAGGGTAAATATCTTTTTATCTTTTAAGAAATTTGATTTTTTTTAATTTTTGATTTTAGGTTATGTCTTTTAATCATCAACACCGACATCTGTAAAATACCTGGATATCCTCTTCTGAAATGCCAAAAAATTGTGGCAGATAGATTATCTGAAGTAGATGGTAAAACTGAATAAATAAAATTGTTTTTTTTTCATTGTAGAATAGTAATGAACTTGCTTTAGAAAGTTACATAATACATAACTTCTTTACTAAATATCATGGTTTTTTCTTAGAAATATAACTGTGTTTATGTGAACTAATTAAAAATTATCATATGTTTAGGAAAATCCATCTATTTAATATAGCTGCAAATGCTTTGCAACTTATACTAAAAAAAATACACACAATTTTTTATGAATAATTTTATTTCTCTCATTCATATAAAGAGTTAACTTTTGCTTTAGTTTAAAATTTTGCATGCCATTGCTTGGTTACTAACTAAAGGATCTTACTGTAACTTTCATATAACAGTTATTTTTAATTACATTTGGAAGGTTACTAATTGAGGTCATACTTCATAGTTTAATTGCTATGCCTTTGTTTTTGTCTAAGGTTTAATTTATTAAAAGCTTTATTTATAGGGGATATTACTGTTTGTAGTGGACTTGAAAATATTTGTTTACGCTTTTTTTTTTTTAGAAAATTTAGCAGCATTGCTAATGCTTGCAGAGTTGTTCCCAGTAACTGGCCCAAGAAAGAAAAAGGTACATTTTTGTTATTCTATCTTAATTTTAAGAGATTGTATAGAATTTTAAACGCACACACTTCCAGAATAATCAAAATAATTTTCAAACTCAATAATCATTGTTGCATTGAGGCTGTAATTACACGACAGCAAAACATTGCGAGCTGTTCCCCAATGTCTGCTTTCCATTTACTATAGTTGTGTGCATCATACAGTTGTACCAAACAAAAGTCACAAGAAAAAGTTTTCTAGAGGTCCCATTATATACCTCAAAGCAAAAAGTTAAATATTATATAAAAATTTGCAAATATGTGTGTGGAACAAATGGATGTGTGTCTCATCTTAAAAATGACAACTATCAATAGAATGGTGTGGGGAGTATGTGTCAAGACCTAATTCCATAATTTGTTCAAAAAGTTTATTCAAAACCCTTTTTTACTGTTCTGTATGTAAGAATAATTAAACCACTAGTTTGTAAAAGACATTTACAGAACATTTTTAACTAAATGTTTATATGGAAACCAGTGGCGGGGGATGCAGGTATAAAAAGTTTTGTATCGTCGTGACGAATGTCAAATCTTATGGCTTATGTAAACCAAAACATTAACTTTACAGTCTTTACTCACCTAACAATAAGACTCTTAAAGAACACGACAATACTTTCGATAATTTAACAAAAAACACAATGAAATAAACTAGAAAAACATTCTTTGACCATGTCAATGCTGCAAATAGAGTGGAATGATGACAAAAGTGAGAACTTTCAAGTCTGTCAAAAACCAGGAAGAAATGTTTTCACTTTCTTTAAAGGGAGATTTAAAAAAAAAGCTGTAGTGATTTTAGATAAAATAAAGAATTCTGGTCTAGCTCTGAGTGGGGGGGGGACCTGCAGCCCGATAGCCACCCCCTGGATTTGCCACTGATGGAAACAAAAACCAATTGTTTAAAAAAAATCTGTGTGAGTTATGTCTTTCACTATGTTGCAGAAAAATTTTCTCTAATTAAATAATTTATTTTGCAGGTTTCGGGAGATTAAGGGTTCATTAGGTATTCAAGGAAAACTAAAACCATTTTATTTGTGATATATGTTTACTAGTGTGTGTTTACTAGTCAGGAATGGTTGTATATAAAAACTTATAGGTTTAAAAATGAAATGTTATATTAATTGTAAGTGAGAATTTTATGTGATATTTTTATATAAAAACAAATAATGAGCTTTTATTATTGGAAAATTTGTTTTTGCATGATTATAGCAGAAAGAAATTTACACAGGAAATGGCTATCTTTTATAATATATTTGATTACCAAGTGAGATTTGTTTGGGCAGGGGGTAACTTTTATGTGTTTATTTGTGATTTTAGAAGTTATTTTTTTATGTGTGCAATGTATTTCAATAAATTTAGACACTTTGTTAATTTTAAGTATAAAATTGAGATAAATATGTGTAATATTTTTAAGAATGTCAAAAATTTTGCTTGGGGTGTGTAATCAAGAGTTTTAAGTAACATCTTTTTTACTTATTATTCTTTACCTTTATTTAAAACTGCCTTTACACCAATAACATTTATACACTCTAGTTGGTTACATTTTGCTTCCATGTAAATATAGTATAATTTTATATTTAAAATTGTAACACATTTAAGTATATTCTTTTTCTTCAAATTTATTTTAAGCTTTTAACCCATGTGCAGTTCTGATTTCTCAATTGGGTACTCATTATAATAAGTTTTTATTCTGTAATTTATCATCAGTTCGATTCTTTTTCAGTAAGCTTTTTTCAGATTTTTCATCTTGGTTGTTATTGTAGGAAGTGTAATACTTGATTGTACTACATTGAATTTATGTAAAAAGGTATTTTTATGTTGTAATAAAAGTTTAAAAATACTGTGTTGCTGTTATTTGTTACTTGAGTTATTATCTATAAATTAGTATCTTATGTGCAGTATTATTTGTAATAATAAATGGAATAAAAAAACTTATATTCATTTATAAAAGCATAAGTTTTTGATTAGAGCAATTAATTTCTTATGAATTGTTAGATAATAAAGATTCTAAGTAATATTTTGGCAGTTTCTCTTGTTTAAATCTTTGCAAAAATATATATTATTAGGTACGTATAATTATACTATTTTTATATTTATGTTCCAACATATTATTCTGGTACTCATGCAAAGAGCACTAATTAGTTATTGAAGTTTTGAGCAAAGATCATAATAACCTTTACTGTAAATATAATTTAACTTGTGTTGCAAAGAGTAGTTTTAATGTTTCTTAGAATTCTTATGCAATTTTAGAAACAAAGTATTTTGTTAAAATTTCCAAATTTTTACATATAAGAAATGTAATATACTGTTTCAATAGATTTTTTAGGATATTCATTCCATTTTTTAAAAATTAAATTTCATAAAAATATTTTTTTGTTTTTCATTTTAAATAACTGGTAAAAGTGTTTTTAATAATGTATATTGTACACATACAGTGATTCTGAGTTGGGAGAAAGCCAGGAAACTAATATAATTAAGCCTTAAATCGGGGAAATTTTTTCACAGTTTCTGTAGCCACCTCCCCTGTATTATATTTTTTAAGCTGACTCAGTCTGTCAAGACTTTACTAGCCAGTGCAAACTCAAAAGCCTTATAATTAATATTTTTATAAATTATAATTTGTAAAAGAATAAGTAAAATCCATGCAAATAACTGGTGTGCTTTAGATGTTCTTAAAGGATAAATGGAAAATAAAGCTGCAATATTAGAGAATATGGTGAAAAATATGTATTTAGAGAAATGAAGATTTAGATAATGCAGTTAAATCTTCAAAAAAAAAACAGATATTGGTCAAGTTTAATGATTTTGTGAAAATTGCTAAATAACTGCAAATTGAATTGAAGACAAAATACAAATTCTTAAATCTACAGGATATTTAAAGAAAAAATAAAAAGAATTTTTTGCATATTTTATTAAATTAAATTGAAGAAAAAATGCATTTTTTATTGTATTCAAAAAATCTGCAGAATATTTAGAGGAAAATATAATAAGAAATTTTTTTGCAGATTACATTAAAGAAAAAATACAGTTTTTTTATGTCTTACAAAAATCTGCACAATATTTAGAGAAAAATATATAAAAAAAAATTATGCTGATTCAATTGAAGAAAAAATGCAGATTTCTTCTGCCTTCAAAAAATCTGAAGAATATTTAAGAGAAAAATATAAGAAGAAATTTTCTGCAGATTAAATTGAAGAAAAACTGCAGATTTTTTGTCTTCAAAAAATCTGCAGAAATCTTTAAGAAAGCCTCAAAAAAAATTCTGCAGATTTTTTTGCTGGGTTATTAAAAAAATATTTATTATAAACTGTGCTATATAGTTTACAATTGTTTCCATTATAGAAATTTGTTGTACTGTGCAGAATAATGCAGGTATTAAAAGAAGCAGCCCCCAATTGTTTCTTACTAGTTTTTAAAATAGCAGAAGTGATGAAACTAGGGTAAAAGACTGTTTATGTTTTTTAAAAAGATTTACAAGGATAAAATAATAAGCGGCATTTTACTACCTCAAGGGGCATATTTATTCATAATGCTCTTTATAAGGTACTAAATCACTGGTCTCAATATTGCTTTAGAAAATGTTATCTTTTAAACGTCCAGAAATGTTGAATAATTAATTAATCAATATTAAAAGCATTTAAAAAAAAGCGTTTTTTTTAAACGCTCTGAATAAGTTTACAAACTGATCAAAAAGGAGCGAAATCAATAAAAACATTTCCAGAAAAGAGCGTTTTTCTTTTCAACGCTCTAAATAAAGTTACAAATTAATCAGAAAGGATCGAAATGAGTAATGAAAACACTTCCAAAAAAAAGCGTTTTTTCTCAAACGCTACCTTTAACATTAAAAATTAATCAACAAAGAGCGAAATCATTGCTTAAAATATTGCTCAAAAAGGAGCATTTCTTTTAGCACGCTTCTTTTAATATTAAAAACTAATGGAAAAGGAGCGAAATCGTTCAATACAAAAAGGAGCGAAATTCGCTGCGAATATTTCGCTCCGCGGAAGGATTGTAAAACGCTCCGAAAGGACGATGCACTTTCAAGTACGGAAATGAGCGAATGATGGAGCGAATTTCGCTCGTTTGGTTTAAGCGTGTAACTCATACAAATATGCTGTGATATCTCAAAAATAGATTTCAAACTCCTTAAAAGTACTTTATTATCTTTAAGGAGTTTTTTTAATCAATGCAGTTCTATTAAGATGCAAACAGTGACAGAAAAACGAACATTTTAAATAAAAGAGTGAAAACAAGCATAATGGTCGACATTATACAGAAGACAACTCAAACATAACTGGGACTCTGCTAAATTAAATGTTAATAAATATGAAGAGAGAGGCTCATGGACATTTAGTATGCATTAGTTATTATGCGGTTATTAGTATCAGACCTATAATCCTTGACACGCTTGGCGGGTGAGAAATTTATCCAAAATTCACTAATTTTTAGGCAAATCCGTTGTTAACAAATCCCTTTGATAAAAGAATGATAGCATGGAATTTATTCAATCACATTTGGTGGCAATCTTAGCTAAGCGGTTTGCAAGCTCCACATTGAAGGAGCACTTCTTTGTGACGAGGGCCTTGCCTGGCTTTCTAGTGTATTTTAACTTAGATGAGACTGAAAAGACTTTGAATTAAGAAATTTAATTTTAGACATCCTATAAGTTTTCATTTTATTTTAGCATTTTTTAATGTTTGTTTAAAAGAAAAAATCTCAGTGATTTTGACTTCCTTCTTCAAGGTCCACCCTACACCAAAATTAAATTCTAATAGTTCGCTCTACAAAGCAGGATTAAATAAGTTCAAACTAAAGTAGGGTAAAAGTAACAGCATAACATATTATTTTTAAAGATGCACATCAAGAATTCAACTTTTCCACCTATAACATGGTACAATGGGTGTATATTTCATAATTTAAACAGAATCTAAATGAATAAGTTTCTCACCACTAGGGTTAAAACCAATTTCCCGAGTGTAAGAGTGGCAAAAAGAAAATTTTTTGAATGATTTAGTAATTTGTGCTAAAAATATTTTGTAATTTTTCATTATATTGATATCATTAGAAAGATAATTTTCTTAATATCTAAAATGGTACAAAAATCATTCTTAAGAAATAAATTTTGGAATATATCTCAAAAAATACCAAAATCTTCCTCAACTTTTAATAACTGAAATTTTAACTGACTTTAGGACTTTAAAAAGTTGAAAGGGATTCTCCTCGTTTCCAACATGTGCCAAATTTATCAAGATTGGGCAAAAACTGTAGATTTTTAAAAAAGACGAAAAAATTCATCTTTACATATATATATATAGAACTAAAATTTTATGCTAGATCAATTTCAAATACGGAGTTGAAAACAAGAAAATTATAAATTTAGTGCAGAATAGCTGCATTTTATTTTTATGCAATAAAATGTAACATGAAGTACCATAGTGTAATTCTATTTTTTACTTCAGGGTTTTCTGATCAGGGTTTTGTATGCAGATGTGGAATGAATGTGTAGGGTGTCTGCCTATTTGTTGATGTTTTGGAGTTCGTTGAGCATAAGGCCGTCAAATTTGGTACAAATATACCATAGAAGACCGCATAGAGATTTTATTTTAATTTATTAAAAATTATGAAGTATTGGAACTTTTTCATCTATAATTTTCAAAAATATAATCGCATTTAAAATGTTTACATATTTTTTTAATTTCAAAAATATTATCTTTAAAATGATGCAGTTTAGTTGATATTCAATTTATTCTTTAATATTGAAATTTTTAGAAAAATATTTGTATGCATAATTTTTAACAATAATTTTCAGTATTGTAAGGAAAGTCAATCAACTTTCAATTCATTTCAAGTCATAATTCTAGTATTCCAACAGAACAAACAAAGGCATAATTCAAAAACTTATTTTGATCTTACGATATAAAAGCTTCCTTTGATGTATTAAAGTCTACTAAATTGCATTCCATGTTTTTTAGTCCAATTTTTTTCTTTCTTCGTTACTTGAAATAAATTTACTTTTTAGACCTATTTACTATATTATTTTGATAGATTTGCATTTTAGCAATGATCTTAAAACCCATCTTTCCACTTTACGGTAAGAAAATTTTTCCCTGGGGAATATTTCATTCATTTTGTGTTTGATTAGGTTAAATATTCACTCTATAATTAGGTTAATATAGTAGAAGTCAGTAATTTCATTAAATGCAGCACATACTGCATCAAAAATTGGTTCAAATACCAATACATTCCCTAACCACTGTTTTTTAATTTTTTAATGCCTTCAGCTTACCAAAAAATAAATATGGTGGCGAATTTAAAGTTGGCTGACGTAATTAAATTCATATAGTTAAACGAGATACTCTCTCTCTCTGCCGCATAAAAACAAGAATAATCCTCCCCCAATTATTCGTCACAAAAGCAACACCGAAATCTTTTTGCTCTTTTACAGCGTTGTAACTTGATCAAATAAGGCCCCCCATAGACATAAGTACAAGAAAAGAGTGAATGTCCCCACTTCAAAGAAACCAATCTGTCAAATTACACGATTCCCCCCACTCCGTGGTAAGAGTTTTTGCTGCCCGGGAGCATATTTACAAACCCTACCGTAATAGAACTGAGGCAGGAAATCAGACAATATGATTGGCTCGCTTCGCCGAGAGTCGATGACGCCCTTCTTTGCTCTCGTACGGAAATTATAAAAAAACAAGCCATTGAATGCGGACTTTGAATTAGTTTAGGTTTCCGTTGCTTGGAATTCGCGAATTTTGATCTACGATACGCACCTACGTAGCAATTTTATTTAGTCTAGTGATTTTCCTTTTTTCATTTTTACTCGCGAATAACATGGATTTGGCTGTGCAAATTCGCTTGAATATTACTGCGGATAATTTATTCGACAAATACTATTTCGTGCAAATACAAAATGGAACGGCAGAAAATCATGTCCAACAGCAGAAAGATTTTGTTTACTGGTAAGTTTTGTTTCGAATGTAATCTTAATTTTTCCTCTTTAAATAGAATCTGCTTTAGCTCTATTAATTTATATGTGATATTCCCATAACTAACTATTACTAAAGTACTTTTCAATTTTATAATTCTAGAAAAAAAATTCGGGCGTCAATATAGTTCTTTGAACGTAGAAAATGAGTTAAATAAATAAAATTTCTAAAAAACTATCCCTTTTAGTAAAATACTAAATTTGTTTTCACAAAATATTTTTGTTAATGTTTTTTCATTATATTATGAGGTTATGTACGTATTATTCCCAGAATCCAAAGATGTACAATAATCAAAATGTGATTTTTTAAAAAAAATGATTATGTAATTTATTTACTCTAAACAAAAATGACTAAAAAATGTAAAGAAATCGAAACATTATTTATAAAATATAATATAAATATTTTGATTAAAACTAATTTATTTAGATTAGTATTGCATAATGAAAATATTAGAATCTGTGTTCATTTTTCACATTGAGTAAATGTGACAATTCTACCGACTAAGACAATTCTTGCATTCTAAGACAATTTTTCTGCGACTAAGACAATTCTTGCATTCTAAGACAATTTTTCTGCGACTAAGACAATTCTTTATTTCAGAAGGATTTTATTTTGATATAATCTTATTCATATATCCAATTTCTTCATCTTGGACCTCAAAATAAACATGGCATGTTTGAAGTATATATAAGTTTCTAAAAAAAATCTCATCTTTAAAATTAAGAAAAACACCAGTTTAAATTATTAACCAGTGATGGCTGAATACATGTCTTCTTTGCATTAAATAAGGTTCCCATTTAATTCCAGGATTTCATACCTGTTTGTAGAATTAAGAATAAATAAATTTGCTATTTATACATATCAATTAATGTTTAGTAATATAATCATTCAAAATGTGAAGATAAAGATTGCAGCACCTACCCATTGTAGAAGTTTAATCTTTATAATTAATCTGGAAGCTAGGCATGATTTATAAGTAAGAAATGAATAAATTTTGATTAGGATTGGTTAGCAAATATTTTTTGTTCATCTATAAGGAGCAATTTTATTTGAAGTGCTGAAGGGAATGTTGAAAGAAGAGAAATCTTGTCAAAAAAGCATATTGACATTAGTAACTGAGAGTTGGATAACAATGAATAAAATATTTTATATAATGGAGAAGGTATTATCAATGAATGCAATTATAAAAGCAGCTAATTTTGAAGACATCTGTCTTAAATTTGTTTATCACAGTTGTTTACATTATTATGCACATAGTTTATGTAAGATAAATTCATATTTTAACGTTCATTCTATAGATATGCTTTTTGTTTCAGAAAATAATCTAACAATTGCATATGAAGAAAAACCTTCTGCATTTGCTGTGATAACTCCAACGATGAAGAGGACTGCCAGCTTAAAAGCCCCTGTGGAAATAATTTTTGCTGACTCAACAAGCTCAGGGGATGCAGAAAACCATTCAATCACATTCATGCTAACACTTTGTACTCCATGAGCAGTACCTGTTGTATTTTGATAACCAACAGACAGAAGAAAAATCTTATAAATAAGGTTTTAACTAGATTATGGATATACTAAAAGAATCAACTCTCCATGCTAAAGGGGCTCCAGCCATTTTAATTACAGATGACTCAGAGGCAGAAGTAAATGTACTGAAGAAACCTTGGCCTAAATGTACAATTTTTCTGTGTAATTTCCTTGTACAGTGGGCTGTTTGGAGGTGGCTTGGGGATTATAAAAATGGAAACCCAAATGGCAGAAGAAGGCAACTAATATCTTATTTTTTGTCAATATTGTTTGCCGAGTCACCAACCTGTGCGAAGGAAGCATAATGCTTCCAATATGCATCCACTCTGGAGTGAATATTTATTGAAAACGTAGAACAAAAGAGAAATGTGGTGTCTCACTTTTCGAGATGACTCTGTCAGAGGCTAATATTACGAATAATTTGTCTGAGGTTGCCATAAGGATTTCAAAGATGAATTATTATCCCGTGTAAGGGCATATACACTTAAACAGACTTCTGCTCAACAACATTAGAAGGCTATTACAGCAGAAGACTGCAGGAAATTTCTAATTCTAGGAATTCTGGTTCACGACTTTTCTTCAGAAGATGAAGAAAAAGGCATTGGATTCTGCACGTGAATCCAGAAGACGTAACAAATTCAAATAAAGAAGAACAGCGAGAAAAGTTGATAAAGGCATTCAGATACTTTTGAAAAATTTAATCCTTTGGAACCAGGTAAAGAGCTTAGAACTTGTTTCATTTTTATACAAATATTATTAATCACTAAATAGGAAGATGTGTTAAAAATATTCTAAACTGTGAACTGTATAAAGATTAGAAGTTTAAGTATTTATTTCACATATATTTGATCAAGGAATCTTGGCATTTTTCATTAAATACATCTTTTACTTCAATCATTGTATATTGTGTATTTATAAACAATCTTAATTCTTGTGATAACTTCAATATAAAAGGACATGCAACATGCATCTTGATAATGAAAGGAAAATTATAAAAATGCAGCAAATAAGATAGGAATAATCTTCAGTTTTTTCTAATTATAAATTTATCATTACAATCAAATTCTGTCATTATAATTTAATTACTATCCTCTTCAATATAAGTTAAATAAAATATATCAGAAACCTTGAAGTATCTTTAGATCAAATAACAAAATTATGAGTGTTAAGACAGTAAAAGAAGGAATTGTTAAATATAGTTAAATAATTAACCAATAGAGTTGCTGAAATAATATGAGCATTTAAATTTCTTACGGGGAAAAATTCATAATACAAAAGAAAAAAAACTCAAGAGATATTTTTTTTTTAAAATTTTTTGAGTGCATGTTTTTGTACCTTAAGTCTGGGATTTCTACTAATGGATATTATAATTTTTTATTGTTTCTCAAAATAATAGTCTTTCCTCCAAAATCTTAATAGATACTGCTATGGTTATAGAGAACTTTTAAAATAAAATTATCTTTGAATCTAGATATACAACCAGAAACTCCATGACAGTGAATTTTAAAATCAGATGTTAGATACAAGATAAATAATGCTAATATAATGAAAATACTCATAAATTATAATTATTTTCTACATCTATGTTTTGATCTCAATAACCATGGAGAGGGTTCTGATACATTTGAAGAAAATATCTTCAAGAGAATGTGAAACTATGCTGGCTACATTAGGCAATAATGTGTCTCTAAAGAATGAAAACATAACCTATCCACAAATATTGAAATGAATCTATCAAATGCTAGAAAACATTTATGTGTTTGTTTGTGCTTTTAATATTAAGGAATTAGTTTTGTGAGTTTTTGCTTTATGTTATGTAGATTTTAAAGTTCAAATTTATCACAATGTTTACTTGTAAATTTCTTTTGTTGACAGTATAATATTTAGAGAGTAAAAAATAGATTGCTTATTTGTAAATTTCTTTTCTTGACAGTATAATTAATATTTAATGTGTAAAGAATAGATAGATAGATACATATTTCTGTTTCGAGATCATGTCAAATGATGAACAGCAAGTTCATGAAGCAAAGATATAAGTTGCTACAAATATTTCCAGAATTTATTATATTAAAATGAGCATGTTTTTCCCATATAGTTGTAGGGACGAAAGTTAATATTGTACTTACATTTGAACAAATTGCTACTTTTTTATATATGAGAATATTTAATATTCTCTTCAAATTGTGGAAATTATTAGAAACTATGCGATGATGAGCAATATTGTATTATATTACTAGGCATTGTGTGGAAACTGCACATTTGTTATAAAGTTACAATAAATAAAAAATTTCTTTAAAGCTTGCAAATAACTTGATAATGAAAAGTATTGGAAACAATTATAATCTTTTCATTATTCTACTAATAGCTACTTGTTTGAAAGAAATGTTACCAATTTCCTATTGTTTGCTACTAATCAAAACTATAAACAGACAAGTTATCTTCCTGTAGCATTCAATTGTAATTCAAGTAAAGAAAGATTCTGAAATTGCATTACATTATACAATTAATTCCTGTCAGTTCTTTGGCAATATTGATTTTAATGTTTGTAACTGACAAAGATTTTTCTTATTTGCAAGTTTTCAATTGCCAACTATCGGCAAACTAAGCATTTTTTAGAAAACCTATATCATAGATATTCAAATAAAACTTTAAAGAAAAGTAAGAATTTTGTATCTCTATCGCAGTTAATAAGTATTCTGTATTAAAGCCTATAGTAATTTTTCTACTACAAAATAGCTAGAACTTTTCAGCAGCTGAGCCAATAAATCATTGAATCCATATACCCTATTAAAATAAATTTTGATTTTTTAAAAAAAATCTAACTTATGATTAGCTTTTGTTAATTATTAAATTTTCTTTGCATTTAACCCAATTTTTTTATCTTATATTTCCTATTTATTTTCTTCATATTATATTACAATCTATGCTAATATTTAAACGTGTGATTAATTAAGCAATTATTAAAGCGTTAACAGAAAATTTATAATGATTTTTCACAAAATTAAAACATTTAGTTAAATCCTCACATTTTGAGTGGTATAAACCTGATCAATAATAGGCTTCCTTGTAAAAATGTATGGTGGTGAAAAAAAATTAATTTCAAATTGATGACAATGAAATAATTAAAGGCAGTGGTTTGTAATAACCGTGTAATGGAGCAGCAAATGCATAGATACAAACATGAGGAGGAGCATAGTATCAAAATAAATATATTAAAATAATTACAGGGATTTAAGATGTAATGTATTGCAGCCATTGATCTCGACTGAGATAAAAAATGATCCATCATAAGTTTTGAAGTAGGTTGTGAAATTGATCAAACCTTTACATCCTGCGAAAGTGGTTAAATCTTACTTAAATTGAAGTTAAAATTAAGAAGTGGAAATTAATATTATGAATTCCCATATGTTATTGATGTTTCTCAATAAGATTAACATGTTTAGCTTAAAATTGAATATAATTCAAATTTTATAAAAGTAAAATGTTGTTTACCTATTTTCTTTGCATTAACTTATATTAATCCTATCTAAAACAGCTGAGTCCACTTTGTTACTAATATGTCCATTCTGCTGCAGAAATATTTTTTATTATAATTTGAAAGTAAAAAAAAGCAAAGCATTTTAAATTAGGGTTTTTAATCCATTTTGAACTATGCAATTTGTGCCCAACTCAGTATAGTTCCAATTTTATTTAACTCTATTTTATTTAAAAGGTTAAAATTTTGCATTTTGGAGTACAAAAAATGGCAATTTTTTTACATCTGAAGATACATTACACCAAGATACATTTATCTTGAAATTTTACTTAATTTATATGAATGAAATGCACATTCGTTTGTATTGTACAATATGATTTGAAAAATCAAAATGGATTTTAGCAATTGAATGCAATACTTAAATGAGTAACAGAGTGGAGAAAATCTCCCATTACCACTAAACAAACTATGAAAATCGGATATTAGTTCTAAGCTTAGCTAATTAATTTTTACAATGCACATAAATTCAATCGTTTTTCTATTATTTGGCATTAATTATAGTTAGATTAGTTGATTTTGAAACATCAAATTTACTATTTTCACTGGAATGACAACAACATTTGTCTAAGCTCTTAGTTAATATCCTTCAAACAAATGCGTTATCATTAGACTTTTCATTAGTATAATTTCTTACAGTGTGGGATGTTTTATTTTTTATGATATTTTAAAAAATAATTTCATTTTTAAAAATATTGCAACCCAAGGAAGAATGTTTTCTGTGCTCAACTGTGGTAGAACGCAGAAAAGTAAGATGACTCTTGTTTCGTTATGATTGCCGTAATCTACGAGCGAGAGCTGAAAACGACGTCACTGCTCCTCGTAGCCAATGGTATTGGCTGATTTCCTGCCTCAGTTCTATCAGGGTAGGGTTTGTAAATATGCTGCCCGGAAAAGGCTATTTTCTTATTTCGCTTGTCCATCAAGCATGTTATTTCGCCACGTCCAAGCCCGCTACCTTCCTTCCCAGAAGGGTCATCTCTCCCTTTTTGCCGGGGGTGATGGGAGTCATTGCGCCTCGACTTTGCACAGAAGGAGACGAAGGAGAATTTCTTTCGGAAAAAAGTTCTTCCCTTTCTCTCTTTCAAGCACACACATCTTAAGGGCCCATACTAGATTATGTTTAAGGGGCCTACGTGCCATGGTTTAAGCTGGCCAGTCCGCCAATGATCAAAAATTGTTTCCAATTCGGCCCCACACTTGCTAAGGCCGGGCCTGCGAGGAACAAGAATTTTGTGTATGTATGAGTGATGTCAGAATTCAAATTGGACTCTTTCAATTTACAGCAAACATGTGCAGCTATGAGCAGGGATGTGTTATCCAATGGTCTAAATGGGCTGAATCCCAGGCCACTTAAAAGTTTCTTAAATTGATTATTTCATTTGAAACTTTTATTTTCATTTTGAACCAAAATATTATTTAATTATAACTTTAAGTGTTAAAAATAAAAATGGATTTAGTATAACTAGATAGATCTAGATGAAACTAGATAGCCATCGATTTTGTAATGTTTCATAAACATTTTTACCAATAAATATTCCTACAGAGATAGTGCAGAATTTCAAATTAATAATAATTTGCACTTCAGTGCATCGATACACATCCTCAGCAATCTTTATAGACATCTGTTAAAAGGTGAAAAAGAAATGAAAAAAGAAATAAAAGAAAATCAACTTGCTTTTATACTGAATTTTCAACAGTTTATTTGTTTTGTTTTAAATTTTTTCAAAAACCTTTGCTGTATTATGATATGTCTCGATTTTTCGACTTATCTTGGATGCTCCCTGATTTCCAGGATGGGTATTAAATTACCTTTTTCACATGATTTGATAGATTATGTTAAAAAAGTTTAACTGGAATTAATGTTATAAGAGTTAGCATCTAAGCTAGTGTTCTGGATTAATGATCAGAAAATCTGGTCATTTTAAAGGAAATTAAGTGAATAGAAATTCGGAATTAGCTGGTACACTTACTTTGTGATTACATCTGATGCGCAAAGTTATTAAGATAGTTTCAACCATGAAAGAAAAGAATGATTTGATTGACGATTAGGTACTTACAATTCAAAG
>BGPR01034889.1:0-16250 GCA_013235015.1 Araneus ventricosus
TTTGGCGGCCTGTGGGAGGCAGGTGTCAAGTCTTTCAAATTTCATTTCAAACGTGTCGTAGGAGTCTCAAAATTAACTTATGAAGAATTTTATACTATCTTGCACCAGATTGAAGTAATTTTGAATTCCCGTCCTCTTACTCCTTTGTCTAGCGACATGGATGATTTGGAGGTTTTGACACCTGGACATTTTCTTATTGGTAGGCCAATAACTGCCATTGCTGAGCCTAATTTGACAAATGTTGAAAACAATCGATTAAATTTGTGGCATAAAACCTCAAAAATGATACAAGCCATATGGAAAAAGTGGCAAAATAATTATTTAAGTACCTTACAACAGAGGAATAAATGGATGATAAAGAAACAAAACTTAAAAGTTGGTGATATGGTTTTACTAAAAGAAGAAAATCTCCCATGTTGTTAATGGATTTTAGGTAGAATTGTTGATTTATTCTATGGTAAAGACAATGTAGTAAGAGTAGTAAATGTTAAAATCCATTCTGGCATCTATAAAAGATCCATTTCAAAAATTGCTCTCTTGCCACTAGAAAACTGATATTCTTTTGTACAGTTAAATTCTGAAATGTGTATCTTGAAAATTTTATTTCACTTACATTACTTTAGCTTCTCTTTAATTCTGTGCTGTGTACTGATTGAAACTAAAATTTATTATTACTTTTGATATATTTTACTTGTATTTTTACTGTTTATTTCATGTATAATTGCAGCTAGTTATATATATATATATATATTAAGAGTTATGCATGTGATTTTCATTATTATTGTTTGTTAGATTGCATTAGTGTTTCATGTCAAAAGAGAAAATGTGTACCTTTTTGAAATTGATATTTCAACGGGGGCGGCATCTTAAGTACTGTGCTCGCCAAATGTGGCAAACCCCAGGAAATAGGTTTACTATTTTTGTAACTGCGCGGGACATAGCCCGCCAGAACTAGATTTGGTCGAGAGATGGGATGTGATGCACGTTGCAATAGAATAAACCGCTTTTTATGGATCATCGCTTAGTCATTTCTCTCCAAAGTTCTCACCGCATTCATCATCATACAGTCCACGCTTTTTATATATTAGTTACGCCGCAAAATATGTTATAGTTACCCCGCTATTAGTTAGAGCTATCGATTGGACGCAACACCAAGCGAGAAGACAAATTATAAACAAGCAATCCAAAATGAGTTCAAGAGCTCTTTAACATGTGCTTCTCTTTACCCTTGCTTACACTTGTTACTGTTTATACTCCCAAAAATCCAATAATTCTAATCCAATGATTCACGAACACGTGATCGACTACAATCTGACCTCGGAGAAAGAAATATTAATGTATGGGACTAATCTTTTGAAAGAAACAGGGAATAGTAACACCATCTGATAGAAGACATTTGTTCCAAAAGCCCAATGCATATATGCGGCACTCGCCCACAGAGTCAATTTCGCCGTAACACACGGACGTGGCGCTCAGCCCTCAGGAGAGTCTAGAGCAAACGCACATATGCGCCGCTCGTCCCGAAGGGGTTAAAAAAGTTTCAGATTTTGAGTAACTTTTTTTTGGAGGGAAAAGATTGAATCTTTACTCATAGAATACATTTTATCTACTGTACAGTATACTACTTTATCCGTGGGTGGCTTAGTAGACGTATCCAACTACATAAGGAAAAAAAATGTTTATTAAAATAAGTATATATTAATATTTGTGACAATAAATTGAAAAAAATTTAAATAACATTAATATCCATTTAGCAAAATGAAACAACAAAGCTGATGTCTTAGAAATATCAACATATGTCCGATTTCAATAAGCTCTACCCATTTGTCTCGTAATATACAGGACCAAATACAGCAAGAGTAGTAAAATTATTAAAAAAAATCTTATAAATAACAGATAAATAAATACTAATGTTATAAGAAACTTGGTTTACAACATAACTGTTTATGTTTATGGATGTATAAATGCATGTATTATAACATTATACTATTAGTCAGCTTTTAATATCCAATTAGTATAATATTAAGAAAACCAAAATTATTTTGTTTCACCTTAATAATTATACAATATTTAATTTTATTAAAAGCATCAACCATTCATTTATATATCCAATCATAATAAAAGTACTTAGTCGAACATTGCTACTTAATTTTAAATTAAGTAATTTTATTCCCAATAAATAAAATAAAGTTTGGCTGAATATGTTTTAACATATTTTGAATTAATTTGATTTTCCTGTTTACAAAGATGGAGTTTTGTAAGCAATTTTTCACTTACTTAAAAATTACTTGCATTAAAATATTCTATATTTCTGAGACAAAATAAATGACTAACAAAAATAATTTTTGTGCATTTTTAATGGTGGTATAGGGTGAGACTTGAGAAATTAATGGTGGCAGTTAAACCCAAATAACCTGTGGCAGGTTACAGGACTCGAGAGGATATAGGGCAATTAACTCAAATAAACTCCAACATGTGGGAGGTGTGTATTGGTGGTACTGATTGAATCAAAAATATTACATTTCAACGATCACCACGAAAACAAAACTATGCGTATGACCAACTGCCTTCGCTACTTAACACAGTGTTCTTAATATATTATTTAACCATATTAAATAAATTTATTTTGATTGTAGAAATATTAATCAGGATTTTTTCTAAAAACACCACCACCCATTAAATAGATGATTTCTGAGACCTGATTTCTTGATTGATGATTTCCAAGACCCGATTTCTTTAATTTACCTCTTTTTCAAAGCTAATTTTGCTGGTTTATTAACAAGTTATTGGATTTTTAAAAAGAAAAAAATACAAAAAACCGGTTATAACTGGGACAAAAAAATAACTGGAAAAAACTGTTAATCGGAATTTTAAAAAAAATGGTTTTGGTTTTAACTAGTAGGTTTTTCCCATCCCTATATTTAATCTATAATATAAAGCAGAAAATGCATTTGTCCGTCTGTTACAAAGACTCCTCCTAAACAGTGAATAGTAGCAACAGGAAAATTGCACATACCATTCTAGGATCCGTTTCTCAGCAACCATGCTATTTTCAACTTCCAAATTAATTGAATCATAAGACACTAAATTAAATAACAAAAATTGAGCCAATTTTCGGCATTTTCATTCAGTTTTTTGCAAATAACTTCTCGAATAATTATTGCACAAAAATGATTTGTATACCACCTTAAAAAGCAAAAACTTGTCTTTTAATGACACCAATTTTAATTGCCATACAATTTTTCACATTCTTATATACAAAGTATACAAAGAGAAAGTATTGCAATTGTCAAAAAATTCGAACTCAAGATCTTGATGAATCTCCACATTTTAGACCTCCCCGAGTCCGTAAAACACAATTTTGGAATTATGTCCGTCTGTGAACATCAACTCAAAAACGTCGGTCAAATTTTGGGCGAAACCTGTGTAAGGGAAGTCTGTCCATGTTTATGTGAACACGATAACTCAAAAACTTAAATAGCTAGATAGATAAAATTTGGTACACAGTTTCGTCATCAGGAATGTAGGACCATATCAAATTGTGGACTAAATCTGGCGAAGAGTTGAATGTCTGTTGGTCTGTATAATCCCATACTTGTTAACATGATAACTCCTTAACACGACTTAGATAAATGAAATTTGGTAATTGGTCTTCTAACATTAATTTAGATCCGTGCCAAATTTGTTTCAATTGGTTAAGAAAAGGCGTTCAAATTGCACATTGCAATTGTGTATTGGCGAGCACTTGGCTTATTTTACTCCCGTTAGTATTGTTGTCTTTTGATCTTGGCAGTCTACGAAGGAAAGAGCACTTCAGAAATTATGACAACCCTTAAATTCAGAATTCGTTCTGACATTCTCTAGAAGGACGCCTGTGATTATTCAGAGGGTAATATATAGAGAGAAGGTAATACATTATATAGAGGGATATCTATAATAAAATTTCGTACTCAAAAATGTTAAAATCTTAGTAGTTGTGGTACCTACCCTCCATGCACATAAAATTGCGAACACACGAAATTTTTATGCAAGTGGAGTATGATGCAATGATACTTTATTTTGAAAGTATAGGAGCAAGTCTAGGGGAGGTCACTGGTTTATCAAATTTTAATAAACATTTCAAAATTTATTTTAAGCACAATTTGCAATAATGCTTTCCATAGTTGTAATTAAATTCAAATCTATTTTATTGCTTCATAAAATCATTCATTCACGTGTTTTTGCCAATGTTAAATTTATGATAAAAATATTTTTTCCACATTAACTCTAAGGCAGAATTTTTATTTCATAGCTTGCACATCTTTTGATATGGAGGCACAGCAATCCAATGACGTTAATTTAACTACTCTCTCTATGCGATGTTTCATTTAATATTCACAACATTTTTAATGATCCTAATAAGGTGTAAAATAATTCAAGGGTGCTGAGTCCCATTCCAACCAAATGGAGAAGACCTAAGGTGGAAAAGAAGGAACACTATGTAGTGTTTTTCTGGCACACAAACACCAAAAAGAAGAGAATGGTACTTCAGACCATAGCAATAAAACCCATGAATTGGAGATACATCTGTTCTCAGTGTAGCAAATGATGGGGAGGGAAAAATAGAGTTCTAAGGATTGCTAGATTCATACCAGTGGTCCAACTTATGAAGACAAAAAGAAGAGAGGGTGTAGCTGCTAGACGAGGGGTCAGACAACAAGGGAGAGGGTGAACGAAAATTGACGAAAAATGCTGCCCAACGAAAAAATGTTTAATTAAGTTATAAGTGTTATAAGTACTTAGACTTTAAAACATTTCTATCACAACACTAGGTATATCATCTAATACTTAATTATGCAGTAAATTAGAATATTTATTCTTAGAGAAATTAAATATTTTTTAGGAAATAATTGATAAAGCAGAATGATATATAACAAAGGAATAACCTAGAAAATAATAAAAAAAAAGTTTTTCAAAAAACACACTTTTATCTGTGTTCTAAAAAGGAGAAAATACAGTAAAGCACTGTTTATATGTTTCTCATTTCTACGTCATTTACATTTATATGTTTCTTCATCACAGTCTCGATTCATTCATATTCATTGTAATAATAAAGTACTTTGTTTATAAGATGCAAAGCTTCAGTTATATGTTGTTTTCCCCCATTCTAAATTATGAAAATTTACTCCTTTCTAGTATGTGAACTGTGATAAAGATATCATGACATCGAAATTATTCACAATTGATGAATGAATAGAAGAAAAATTTTCTGGTGCTAATTTAAGCGATGATGAAGTTGTTATTCCGCCTTCCTTTAAAGAAACAATAAACTCCATTGAAAAACTTCAAACTTATTTCCTTCGTCAATAGAATAGTGAAAAAACATTTAATGAATTTAATTCGATTCATAATACTGTACGTAATACTCGCAATCCTGTCGGCCGAGGATATGGCTGAAATACGGCGAGTGTCTAGAGATGCCTCGATGGACGATGATGCCTCGTCGACCGATTCTTGGACAGATTCTTCAACTGACGATGAAATGAATTCCTCAAAGGACGATGAAATGAATGCCTCCTCAATCCTCGCCAAGACTCTGAAGAGTGCTGACGTGTTTGTAACGAGCTCCGACAAATTTCCTGATTTTATGTGTTTTAATTGATATATTTAAATAATTCTTTCTGGTATTGTATTCTCCATTAATTGGGGATTACTCTGAGCCATTGACCATTAATTTTGGTCATTTAGTTCATTATTTATTGGACTTTGAAAAATCGTCTAATGTTCAAGATGGCGTACTTCTACATACAACGGCCTACCATCTCTGGTTGTTGAGCACTGAGATAGAACTCCATCATATCTACATCGTCAGGAAATTTCAGCGATTTTTATCCAGTACTTTGGGAGTTGTCGAACTTTGAAAATCTGTGAAAACGGACGTTTTGACACGTCATATGCAAAACCGACTTTTTGACTGTTTATGATCTGCTTTTTTGAACTTTATCTATGCTGCGAACCTTTATTGTGTGCATTTGTTCCATTCTGTGTGTGTTGGCCTGTGTTGGCCCCCTGAATCTCTTTTTTTGGGGGTGCATCTAATTACCATCTGCTACGGGCTGATTTCATCTATCTGCTGCTGGTGCATCCAATTGGGAGGAGGTGGAGATCTTCCGAAGTTTCTCGGTGGTTTTCGTCTGTCCTTCCCGGATCGCTGCTGGAGGCAACTCGATGGTTCATCAATAGTGTCTTTGTGGAGCTTCGTCTGTGTTACATCTGCGAACTGGGAGCGGGATCTACGTGTGCCGTGCTGTGATCGGACTGCATCTGTGTGATCGCCAAGAACTCTGGTGAACTGTGTGTGCAAGAACTTTGCTTACAAGAACTGTGTTCTCAAGAATTTTCCTTACAAGAACTGTGATACAAGAACTGTGTTTTCAATAACAGTATCTGGTGTCTTGAACTTTCATTTTGAACTGGATACATTACGGGTGGATCTTGGATCTATTGTAAGTTGATTTTTTAATTTGGTATTTTTTAGTGTTTATATTGTAAGCTGGCCTTGGTCTGGTTTTTGGGTTTTGGTGTGTTTTCATTAAATTGTTTCATATTTGATTTTTTGACTGTGTGTGTGTATTGTATGAGTGTGCTTCATAATCAATTTTATTCCTGGATTTGTGCAAATTTTATAGATCTGACTAGATTCTCTTTTGAAAATGGGAAAGAAAAAGGTGGCTTCGGCCTCTGGGGAAGGGGACGAGTCAGTCCCTGAATCTTCTCAGGATAAATATGCTAATGAGCTACAAAAATTGATAGATGTGATTGACCCCGATGAGTACTCAGATGATCTGGGTACAGACATTTGGGGGTGGTTTACGGAGTTAGAGAAGTTCTCCTCGGCCGTCGTCAAGGCGGGGGTCACTTATGGTAAGACCTTGCGCAATAGATTAGTCAAAGAACATCTTGAGGGCCTGCTACCTATTTTCAGCAAATTTACATCTAAGATTAAAGAAAGGGATGCTAATATTTACGACCTACAGACGGCTTTAGCGGGGACAGATGAGGCTCTTTTGAGGGCCAAGGTCTGAACCCTAGAAAAAGAAAATGCAGCCCTAAAGGCTAAACTAGACCTAAATGCAGACGTGGCCTCATCACTGAGGGACCTTCTGCCTAAATTTGATGACCTCAAGGCAAACAACACAAATTTATCAGAGAAGAGCTACCATCTATGATTAAGCAAATTGCATGCGAGGACCTGGGCAAAACAGTTAAAACTGCTAATACTGAGCTCGTCGAACAGGTTAAAATTAATTGTAGCGAAACTAGAAGCTTTGCACAGGTGGCCTTTCAGGCCAAGAACCTTCCATCAGGGGTTGCGCCAACTTTTAGGCCGCCTACTTCTAAACCAGAGGGGGTGCTGTTGATCAAACCCAAGGATGAGACCGCACGCAACCATGAGACTAATAGGAAAATTTTTGTGGAGGTACTCCAAAAGAACAACCCGGAGGTTCGCCTCAGGGGAATAGGCAAGATTCATGGGGGGGGGGTATCAAGTTGATAGCCGCCTCTCTTCAGGAGGTGCAGACGGTCAAAGATATCTTACTTGAAAAGTGCGACAAGGAAGTCCTTGAGAAATACGATATTGTCATCCCTAATCGTAAAGCACCGCAAATTATTCTTTATAATGTTGACAAGGAGGTGGAGGAGGGTGCCCTGAAAAGCGGCCTCCTTGCCAAGAATATTACGTTAGCCGATGGCAATAACAAGCCTTACTTTCAAATCGATTTTAGCATTCCAGCCCGAAACAATAAATTTAATCACTGGGTCCTCTCGGTAAATCCTAAGAAGTTTAGCGAAATAATTGCCAAAGAGGGGCTTTATTTCCAGTTTAACAGGCTGAGATTCAAGGAATTTGTGTCCCCGAGACAATGTCGAAAGTGTTTCGCGTTTGGGCACACCACTAAAAACTGTGACCCGAAAACCGAACAGAGGTGTGATAGGTGTGGAGATGTACGGGGAAAAAAGCATCGATGCAGGGGCCATACTGCATTAACTGCGGCGAATCTAACAAGAAATTTAGAACCAACTTTAGAACCGAACATAGTTGTCTTGACCCTAACTGCAGGTCCCTAAATAAACAAATTGATTTAATTAGGCAAAGGACCGACTATGGAATTTAAGTCTATCAGAGGTGTGCAGATTAATGTCAATCATTGCATCGCAGCTCACTCGGGGGCCTTTCAGATCGCTAGGGACCTAAATCTTGATTTCATCGCAATCCAGGATCCGTATTTATGCAAAGGGGAACCCCCGACGTCCGACTTCGGTGGCAAATCATTTCTATCCCAGTCAAAAAATGCGATACTTTATATTTTTAACAAAGATTTTAATTGCTATTTTAAGTTCAGCACCACCAATACAGTGTGTGCTGAACTGCATTTTAATAACTTGATGCTAAACGTTTTTAACTGTTATTTTCCCCCACACAACGATATTGATGACCTTTTAAATGAATTGTCTGAATTCAATTTCCACAACAGTTTTAATCTTCTTGTGGGGGACTTTAATTGCAAATCCAGGAGTTGGGGCTATGACTCCGACAACGATAGAGGAAGAAAGATGTCGGAGTTCATGGCCTCTAACAACTTCTCGCTTGCCAATATACCGGAGTACGGACCGTCTTTTATCTCACCTATTAATGTGGGGTTTCCCGATCTGACCTTGATCAGCACTACCATTTGTAACTATATTAAAAATTGGGGGATCCTGGATATGGAGTCCCATAGCGATCATAAATATATCTACTTTAATATCGTAATAGAAGATCTTCCAGAGGCTGATTTCTTTTTCAAGTCTAAATATGGGCAGAATAAATTTATAAACTTCCTGAAAAAACATCTCAAAGCATGGAAATCAAAACTTAAGAAAGTTACTAATAGCCTGTACTTGAATACCTTTATACAAGATTTTGTTGAAATAGTTAAAACTGCTGCATTTAAAACTCTTAAAAAGAAACCTAAAAAATCTGCCCATAGATTCAGCTTCTGGAACGAGGGCCTCCGTAAATCCCGTAATAAAGTGAGCAAACTGTTTAAGATCTACTTGCATAATAAAGCGATAAATAGCAATATTGACACGGTCCAAAGGTCCGGGTGCGATTATCGAAAAGCCAGGGCCGAGTATAAAAAATTGCTACTCTTCACCAAGAGAAAGGCCTGGGAGGTATACTGTCTTAACTATAATGAAAGATTTGGAAACTTGTTCAAACTGGTATTTAATAAACTTAAAAGCAATAGCTCAATTGGGGTTAACCCCAATAACAATCCAAACAATAGCATTCAAGACAAAATCACATTCATAATGGATAGTTTTTTCCCAGGCCAATCTCCAGGGGAGGAACTTAACTACTCCCCTATACTCGGTCCTATAGATCCCTTAGTTCTGCCGGATCTGGAAATTGTGTTCAATGGTTTAAAGGGTGGCAAAGCACCCGGCCTGGACAGGATCGACTATAGAATGTGGAGAGCAGTTTATGACCTCGATAAAAATTTTATGTTGGACTTGTGCAATTTGTGCTTTCATTTTAACTATTTTCCTAAATGCCTAAGAAATGCCAGGATCTTTTTCCTACTTAAAAGTGGTAAGGATCCTGGCTTATGTACCTCGTACCGGCCGGTTTGCCTACTTCCCACCTTGGGCAAAATTGTCGAACGGCTATTTTTACTTAAATTTAATAGATGGCTAGATCAAAATAACATCATTCATGACAATCAGTACGGCTTCTTGGAGGGCAGAAGCTGTGATCTGGCCATCTCTAAAATAGTGGAGACAATTAAGAACAGAATTCCCAATGAACATCTTGCCCTCGTCTCCCTGGACATTAAATCAGCCTTCGACAATATGAACTGGCCGGTACTATTTGACTTGTTTAATGATTTTAATATGCCTCTTTTCTACAAGAATTTTATTTATTATTATCTTAAGGACCGACAGGTCTTTTATGTAAACGAGATATTCGAAACTTCCCGACAATGTTATAGGGGTTGTCCCCAGGGCTCAGTGATAGCACCGATTATTTGGAATTTTTATATTAACACTGTGCTCAAACTTAATGATGGAGAGCTTTACGTCCAAGCTTTTGCGGACGACCTGGCACTTATTATAGGGGGTCGTACGGCCAGGGTACTTGAGGCTAACACCAACCTCGCCCTGGCCAGTATTGCAAGATCTCTCGACTCCCTTAAACTTGACTTATCTGTTCAAAAGTGCCAGGCTGTGGTGTATAGAAGTATTGCATCACAGAAGCTCTCCAAGCGTAATTCAACGGTCCTGAATCGCAAACCCACTTTTAAAATCTACAATACCTCGATTAGGGTTACCGATAGCCTTACGATCCTTGGAATAATCATAGATAACAAACTCACATGGTCTGAACATATTAACTCGCTACACGACAGGATGCTGATTTTAACTTCAAATTTTAATCGAATTTTAAAGACTGAATGGAGTGTTAACAAAGACCTTATTAAGACGTGGTACTTAACAACTATTGAGAAGGCCCTGCTGTATGGTGCTAGTGTTTGGGGCGGGGCCTTAACCAAAAATCAAATTACCCGTCTTCACTCCATTCAGCGTATATTTTTATTAAAACTTTCACGGGGCTACCGCACTACCTCCACCAATGTGCTAAATGTTCTAACTGGCCTACCCCCCCTCCATATCACGGCTGAAGCAGAATACATCAAATTTCAAATTTGGGTCCGGCGCTCGGTCCAGTATAACAATATAATAGACAGTGTTCAACTCGATTCAAATATTCTAATCAAAAACATCCCATCTGAAATAAAATATATAGCGCCTCCTCCACTTGTTCCGGATGCAGTATACGAGGTGTACACGGATGGATCCAGAATGGAAGAGGAAACTGGGTTCGCCGTGTGCATCCTCCAAAACAGTCAAAACATTCAAAACCATTTATTCAAACTTAAATCATTTAACTCAGTCTTCCAAGCCGAACTGACGGCCATCCAGTATGCAGCAAATTGGGCCGTCAGCAACAACCACAAAATAAACATCTACACAGACAGTTTATCTTCAATAATGGCTTTAAAGAGCGCCGGGTCAAAATCTAAAATAGTTAATTCCGTTAAAAAAGATCTACATCTGGCAAATGGACTGGTCGGCCTCTCATGGGTCAAGGCCCATGTGGGAATAGAAGGTAATGAGTTGGCCGACCAGTGTGCTAAACAGGCTATCACCTCCGGCGAGGAGCTAGATATTCCGGCTCCTCGGTCATACTTAAATCGAAAACTTAAAACTCATATATTAAATACTTGGAACACCTACTGGAACTTATACGATTCAGCCTCGGGGGTTAGGGTCAGATCTTTTATTAAAGCGGTTGGCCCCAAGTTTTTAATTCACAATAAAATTTTAATCTATTTTTTAAGTGGTCATGGCCCTTTTCCATATTATCTACATCGATTTAAAAGGATTGGGTCACCACTTTGCGTCTGTGGGCAGGTGGGCGATGCAGATCACTACACCTTTGACTGCTCGCTCACCAAGGAGTTTCACCTTTTAAAGCCCGCAGACGAACATAAAGCATCCTGGTTCAGAAACCTAACTACAAATTCCCAGGCTATCGGAAAAATGACACAAGCATTCAGGATAAGCAACGAATTGTGCGACTCACTGACCCGAGACGGGGACAACTAAGATCCTCTTACTTGCTTCTTTTAACTTTTGTAACTAAATACTTTTAACGGACTTGATTTTATAAAATTGTTTTTATATGGACTGACTACTGTTGATTGTGGGCACCGGGATCTGTTTACCCTTTTGGGAGTGCTGCGAGAAGGAGTGGGCGAAGTACGTCGGGAGATTATTCTCCTGGTAGGGCCACCCTAGGCGTGAAGGCTGCTCCATATCTCTCGTAGCGCTTCAGTTTCTCCCTTGCCCGGGCTTTGACATGTAACGCAATTGCCTTGTTGCTGGACTTCTTTGTGATGTGTTTAATTTTATACTAGCTGTATGACCCGGCGTTGCGCGGGCTAAATCGAATAATACCTGAGGTCACGTGACACATGCCTAATGTATGTTATAATATTGTTGAAGTGTGTTGTATTAGTGCTCTCACCTCCTGCTTCAGCTGGGTGTAGATGAGAGGTCCTGTGATAAATTTGGCCATGAATTCTGAAGCAATACGCTCCTCTCCCTGTAGACGTTACAATCTGTGCACCCATTGAAGCACTGGTACGACCTTATGTTATTTTTGAAATGCACCGATAATTCATCGGAGTCATCCATCCATCCTTTCATTTCCACTGGATAAACTGAAGCCTGCTCAATTATATTTCTATTATGACAACAATGAGTGTAAATTCCTCTGGTATTCTTTTCATCCCGGAAATACAACCCTCCGCATTTCAGACAGAGATTGTCCATTTCTCCACAGTTGTGTTCTTCAACAATAGGGTAAAGAACAGTTCTAGCTACATAAAAAGTTTGTATCTGATGGTGATTTTGTCCTCCAATAACATTTAGACGGCGTTCTCTTGCATGTTGTAGCATGGCTGACAATCGGCTATTTCTTTGTTCGTTTGTTCCTTCGGCTCTACTCTCCTGGCCACGTTGTGCCATTATTACCAATCGGCTATTTCTTTATTCTTCTGTTTCTTCCGCTCTTCTGTCCTGGCCACGTTGTGCTATAGTTGACAATCGGCGGCTTCTTTCTTCTTCAGTTTCAACAACTCTCCTTTCACGTTTTCTAATTGCCTCCCGTCTACTGGCAGCATCCCCTGTAATTCCTCTTTTTCTTTTAAGCATCGGAAAAAGCGAGAATTGAACAAAGCAAAAATAGTAACTTACAAATATCAGCTTAAAATAGAAGCTTCAACAAATATTTAAACTTGATAAAATCAATGAATAATGATTAAAATCACTAACATAACTAATCTATATCTTTCGGCACATAACTTTACAGAAATAATACACCCCTTTTAATTTCGTTAAAATGATTTTGTTGGACGTTATATCACGGGATTAAAAAAAGAATTTATACACTTTCAACAATGCATTTTTTTTATTTCTGTCAGCGTCACTTTTTTATTGTTGTTGTAACAATGTTCTTTAAAGTAAACGACTTCAACAGTAAAATATATTTTGAATTGCGCTGTAACAATGAAAAGTATTGTTGTAAAGTATCCGAAACAATGAAAAGCATTGTTGTCAATTAGTTTTTAATTAATATCTTTTTCACTAATTGTAATTTCGAAATTTAAATGGCCGAAATGGCTTCCCTGGATTATTCCCCATCTTTTGGTACCTTCCGCGCGCTTCTCCGTTCGGCGGTTCGTGAGAAGATAGAAGGACATACATACATACATACATACGTTTTTTTACCTTCGAATTTTAATAGAGTAGATATACATGTTATGGTTGTTATGCAATATGCTTTTAATATTTTAATGTTTTAAATTTTATTACTTGTATTGTCTGTAGTATTTTTTAGACTAACTGCTCTCCACGGTCGGTCCTTGTAATGCACCCTCATTAATGTCGGTCCTTATATACGGGTCTTGCAGGGTCGGTAGTCCACTACGGATTGAGTTTTAACATCATTCTTAGGTCGGTAGGGAGTTTGGTTCTGTCTTGGCCCCCAGTCTTCCTCGGTGTCTCTGTTTGGGTTTCTCGGTGGTGTGTCCCCCGAGAGGACTACAGGCTTGCGATATGATATTTTGTCTGGGATTATTTTATTGGATTTTAATTGGATTATTTTAAACTTTTATCTCTTTGAGACGTGGGGGCTTTTATAAGCCTTGTATTTCGTTTTCATTATCATCTATACATATTTTAATTACTCTTGGATTGACACCTTCGTGTTTGGTTTGCGGTGTGTGTGTGTGTCGTTGTGTGTTTTGTGTTGTCCCTTTATCTTTTTAGGTTTCGGCCATACGTGCTGATTCTGGTTTTTACTTTGCCAAGGTATTGGTGCTTTACTTCATTGATATTTTTTAACTGTTTCTGGGAGGTGTCTCTGACGGGTGCCATGTTGGTACATCATTCACTGTAGATTGATCGGAACGCAGGCCTGAGGACTTTAACTCTTGAAGAATCAGAACGCGGGACTGTAAAATTTTTAAAAAAATACACACCCCGACTGACCTCCCTGGCCAATGTCGGGGCGGGTTGGTTTAGTAAGTGTAATTATCTGTTTGTGTGTGTGTTTGTGTGATAATAGAAAGCGGGCCCAATTACCATCTTGTTCCATGGCCTGCGCTACCTTGGTCCTCTGGTCTTGCTTCTTCTTGCTTGCTTCTGGTGTCCTTGTCCTGATGAACCTGAAAAATAATTATTTTAGTAGGTGCAAAGTTTTACTGAATCTTAATAAGAATAAATGATACGTCACCAATAACCAACTCTGTCCCCTCGGTCTTATTCCGGATCTCCCGTTCCTGTTCGCGCCTGCAAGAACGAAATACATGACATGCAGGGGGGGCCCCAAAACTAATCTAATCTTAACTAACTTATCCTAGGGTTTGCGCGATGCGCGTGTGAAGGACTGCCATCCACCACCGCCTTCACATTGCTCGCGTTTGGGCGCAACCACCAATTCCACCGGCCCAATTGATACAAGTTTTTGAACCTCGGGAGAGTTGGGAGCTAGTGGTGCCTCCCTTATTTTATACAAACTATACAAACTATCAGATTTTAGCCAACCACCAGATTTCATTACGGATTCCCTGCTGCAAGACTGGGCCCTTACAGCTGTTTTAATTTCAAAATGAGGTCCTGCTCATTTCTTCAAATTGTATTTTAGCCTTCATTGTTTTTATTCAGTTCATGTTTTTAAACTTCATTGTGACATCATTCTGCCAGCCCATACTTTTTATAACGGATTCCCTGCTGCAAGATTTTGCAGCTGTTTTAACTATTCAAATACATTGTATTGTAGCACTCATCGTTTTAATCAGGTCATGTTTTTAGCTTTCACTTGGATACATATACATATTTTGCATATACATATATACCTCATACATATGCATATTTTAATTACATGCTCTCGCCTCTTGCGTCTCTATCGTCTGTGTTTGCTTTGGCAAACCTCGGTGGGATTTTAATTCAACCATCCCTTTACTATACATAATTCCTTGCCTTCGTTCATTTTAACAGACAGTCTTGGCCCCTTTTCATTGGGCCCAGCAGTCACCTGCCACTCATATAGGGCTACGGACTGTCTGAACACCTCCAGACGTACGCATCAGGATCGGGGACTGGAAATTGGAACACAGGACTGGATCGGGGATTTTGCGGCGGAACACGGGATCGGAACACGGGACCGGAACACGGGACTGAGTATTTTTGGGGGGGAAAATTTTATCCGGATCCGAACACAGGCCCAATAATTTAATTTTCAGTACACGGGATCAAAAGGGAATTTTTTTTTTTTAATTCTCTCATCTTTTCGTTATACATACTCTTTTGCACGCGTTGGGGCGCTTCCCAACTCCTCTGGCCCCTTTTTTGGGCTCATTTCTTCAAATAATTTGCATTTTAGTCCTTACTGTTTTTAATCAGTTCACGTTTTTAAATTTTATTGGGGCATCATCTTGCCAAATGCTTTCACCTTCACCTTGGATATTGGACATAACTTGTTTTCATAAAATATCTTTTTTATACCAGACCATTGCCAGTGATTTTTAGTCTAAAGTGAGACTTTTGCTATATATCTCTTTTAAATTGATTTTTCATGTTTATTTTTATTTGTTTTTCATGTCATCATCACCGCCATGTGGCGTAGTCATATGTTCGGCATGTTGGCCGGTTTACCGCCTTGTTGGCGTTGTTTGTTAGATATTTTAAGAGCTTTCATTTTGTACCAAATTGTTTATGTAATTAATTACTGCTCATGTTTAGAGCAATGATTGTACTTTTTTAAAGAGATCAATAAATCTGTCCGTGGGGCCGGGGCCCGCTGTCCTCAGCGTGCTTTAGGGGTGCCCTTTCCCCAGCGGCCCTACTTCGCTTTAAACCATTTTTGGTAGGCGGGGTCGCTGTGGGCATCTAGTTTCTAATCCAAGTAAATCGGCCGTGTATCGAGTCGTTCAACAAGAGAGTCACGACGAATCTGTCGCTATTGAGGATTTGATTCAAGCGGCAAGGACCAAATTTATGGATTTTTATCGTCGCCTGACTATCAAGACTTGTAACGTGGACGAAACATCGCGTAACGTGGACGAAACATCGCGTAACGTGGACGAAACATCTCGTAA
>BGPR01034890.1:1636-16249 GCA_013235015.1 Araneus ventricosus
CATCCAACAACAAAGTACCCTACTCCTCTAAAATTCATCCAACAACAACAACAAAGTACCTCACTCCTCTAAAATTCATCCAACAACAACAAAAACAAAGTACCTTACTCCTCTAAAATTCATCCAGACGCCCAAAGCCCCCTCAGTCCGGTCTCAGTCGATCAGGGCGGTTTCAGGCTGGATAGGGCGAATAGGGTTAAGTACCTCCAGCTTATGAATTACTTCAATATTTTGTTCGTTAACTATCGATTATAGATCTTAGACTATTATTTCACTTATTTGATATTATCCAATCATAATTACACTTTCTAGTACTCGTCCATTCCCTTTCCAGTATTTTAAAATTAATAAAATGAATGTTAAAAAATTATTGTTAAAAAATGTAAGTCAATTTATTAATCCTACAACTCCAAGAGCTATTTTGTAATTTCTATAGATGATAATAATCTAAGAATCTAAACCGAATTCCTTATCATGAACTTGGATTTTACTTTGAAGCATCTACACACGAAACCATGGGAGTTGGATTTTTCTTTTCTTTTTTTTCTTGTAAGATACAGAACAAGAATAATTTTGAATCTAAAATTATTTACTTAAACTCAACCAATTGTGGATTTATTTGAACTCCCATTTCGACTTTAGTAAAGTTAAAAAAATCCTTTATTTGAGATTTAGGATAACTTCATGATTTCTGTTCCTTGAGGGTGATTCAAGGAACGTGTAAAACCCGAAAGTATCCTACTTCATCGTGACAAAAACTGTTAGAAAATATTTATTATGCTTTGTTTAAAAATATCTTCTTTTGAGATTCACTAGACGGTGAAAGATAGAATTCCGGATGTTTGACAACGTTTAGGGGCTTACTATATAGTTGCTATAATAGTTAGCTTAAAATGAAGCAACCTCCGTGAAATTTCAGAAATAAGATATATGTGGTCAACAAAGTATTTTTAAAGTTTAAGGAAAATAAGGAAATCTATTAGCATTATTTTTTATAATAGAGTACTAGTTTAGACAATCGTGCCGCAGGCTATGCTTTCGTTAGACTACAAATTTTGTTACAAGTGGAACCAGGATATGTTTGATGTAGAGATGAGTCTACCCCTACTATCCTAGCGATAATTGAAAAAGATCTAAAATAGATCTTTTTCAATTATCGCTATCGGGAAGATCGAAGAAAACGCATCTATACGAGATATTTTGGTAGAAATAGGAGTAAATGTAATATTAATAGGAGTATTCATTTGAGAAATTGCCATTATTCTCGGAAGAAATAAAATTTAAACTCGCATCTTCATATATTAAAATTTTATCGGTTTGCGGGAATGAGTCTTAAATAGTGGGTTGCAATGAAATGGAAATTAGACAGTTATATTTGGAAATGTATCATTCTTTACGTTTAATTGCTTATTCAGGCAACAGTCTTTTCCACATATCATTACTCTATTTTTAACTACTGAAATTTTCTTTAACCTTGTGTTTAATGCACTGTTTTCTTAACAAGTCTTGTAGTTTATTTAAACTGTTTTTGACGTAGACTTCCGTCTCTCCATAGTGCTCCAATGATGGGTCGGAAAAGGAAAAAATTATGACGCTTTTCGTGCTATTTTTAAACGCTTATAGCTCCAAATAACTTAGAGAAGTGGTTTTAGTTTCATTTAACAGAGAAAGATAAACATTGGAGTTTGAAGAAAGAAGTTTAGAATTTGGAATTACGGTTTAGTCGCAGTCGAGCTTCAAAGTTGGTGAAAATCAAGAATATTTTTGATGACGTCAGAGCGACCGATGCGCGCGCACGCATACTAAGGCAATTCATTCATTGATCGCGCGAAATATTACTGAAGAATTGTTGAATTACGTCGAATTTCGTGCTAAAGTTAAACGCTCATCCAAAATAATAGAGAGTTGGTTTCAGTTTCATTTAACAGAGAAAAGTAGGTATTGAAGAATGCATAAATAATTTTAGAATTTGGAATTACGGTTCAGTCACAGTCGAGTTGCAAATTTGGTAAAAATCACCAAGGATTTTGCATAGATAGAGTTACATAGTCACACTAGACTAATAGTCACTATAGACTATAGAGTTAATAGTCACACAGAGCTACTTTAGTCACGGAAAATCACAGTTGAGTAAGGTAAGTATGTCTACGCCCCTTAATCCCAGCGGCTGTTTCGGAGTAGTGTTCCTTAAACATCGATAGTTCAGCTATCGATAGTGTAGTCAATAGTTTTCCCAGCTATCGACTGAAACTATCGATAGTTTTATTTCAGGCGATACTATCGATAGGTGCTCTTTCAGTCGATAGTTTTTAAACTATCGATAGTACGTATAAATGAGACATGAGTACGTATGTAACGTAAGTATACATGAAACGCGAGTACGTATGTAACGTAAATATACATGAAACGTCGTACGTATGTAACGTACGTCTGAAACTTACATATGTAATTTACGTCATACGTATATATGAAGCATGCGTACGTATGTGACGTACGTTCATACGTAAATGTGAAATATGCGTTCGTATATAACGTACGTCAAGCGTATATATGAAACGTATGTATGTATGTAACGTAAGTATATATGAAAAGTGAGTACGTATGTAACGTAAGTAAATATGAAACGCGAGTACAGATGTAACGTAAGTACATATGAAACATGATTACTTATGTAAAAAACTGAGTATGTAAATGTACTATGAACGTACGTATGTGGCATGCATACGTGCATACGTAACCTGTATACTTTTGTACATTATATATGTATGTGCGTTATATAGATACCTTCGTATATACACGCGTACGTTACTTACCTAGGAACGTTTCATATGCACGTATGTAACTTTCGTAAACGTACGTACGTTTATAACGTAAGTACATGTGTATGCAACTTACTTTCATATGAAATGTGTATATGTATGTAACGTACGTACGCATGTATGTAACGTAGGTACGTATCTAAGTAACATACTTGCCTAGGTATGTAGCATACGTACGTAATCATGTAACGTATTAAGTTTATAATGTGCTATGAATGTACGCATGTGGCATACAGACGTATGTTTCAAACATACGTACGTACGTTACATATGTAATCATGATTCGTACATACATACGTGCGTTCAAATGTATGAGCATTCTTTGCATAGAACGTACATTACATACATATATACGTAAGTTACATTCATACAGACGGACGGACGTTACACACATACGAACGTACATATATGCGTAAGTATATCTGTAAATGTTTGCTTAGAAACTTAGTACTTAACATATATACGTGACGATGTTGTGCGTTATATGTGTACTTATAGTACCAAAAATACTCACCTACATACTTATCACATTATATGCGTATGTACTTAGTACCTTAAATACCTGTATACTACATACGTTACTTCCATATATATATACAGATACGAAGTCCAAAAATTTCTCAGTAATACAAGATCAAATCCTCGATCTATTTATTACTTGAACAAAAACTATCGATAGTTTGAAAAAAATCTAGAGTAAATACATGAGAAAATAAAGGTAAAGTTTGAATAATGCAAAAATGCATCAATAATCAAAGTGGTATAATAACTTAAAACGCCCCATAACAATGCATAAACTTGTTGCTTGAGAGAAAACTATCGATAGTTTCCAAACTAACGACTAGAACTACAAGATAAATTAAAATTCAGTACCATATATATAAAAACTTGCGTACATCAAGTCAAAAATAAATTTATTAAAATATCCAAAATTGACCAAAAAGGCCAATATTTAAATTATACAAAAATGCATCAATGATAGGTATTATATAATACAGCACCCCCACTGGCACAATATACGACCCGCCACTAGATAGAAGCATGGATATGGATAGTCAATAGTTTCAGTCGATAGTATTGCCCGAGAGGTTTTGTTCTCTGAAACACTCACTCAAAACCAATCCTTTACTTTATTCATTTATTTACAACGCCGTCTACAGTAAACACTGTCTACATCGATATTTTAAGGACCTGGAAAATATGTTGTTATAGCCAAATTATCGTTATAGACAGTTTGAGGATTTGAGCATCCAATTTTTTATGTGCGTGTGCATGCATTAATATGCTAACGCATTTTATTACGTTTATTGATTCATCTCCCAAATAATCTCCGATATAAAATTGTATTCTATATACACATAAAATATGCAGTTTATTTATAATTACACTTTTTTAAGAAAATGAAAATTTAATTTGAAAACTTTGTCATTTAAGATATCTTTAAATCATTTTCGTTTGCTATCCGCTTTACTTTTTTCTACGGCATCATCAACGTCTTTTCTTTTTCTTTTCAAAAATGTAGCTATCGTCGACTGAAAGATCCCATATTTTTAGCAGCATCAACTTGCTTTAATTTTTGATCGATTTCCGAAATTATTTGTAGTATTTCTTCAAATACCGCGTCATCCTAGACTCATGGTGCAAACACACCAGAAGAGAATTTGAAAGAACAAGTGGTAAATCCGAAGCACTAAATGCGAATGAACAGGTTAGTGCCCACCAGGAGTCAGAGGCAACGGACATCTGTGCACATTCCAATCACTAACCCCCCCCCCCGGATTCCCCTGCTGCAACTAGCTCCAGTTTCAGGCCCTCCCCCCGATATTTGTTATCTGACATTCTTCACCATAGAGAGTAATTTTCCAAGAAAAAAAATCGGGATTGTGCAGAACAGTAGACTCCCTCTTAACCGGACTTCGTTTAACCAGATTTCTGCTTTAACCGGCCGAATTTTTTTATCTATAAAATGTAAAAAAAATATAAAAATAATTAGCAAAACACCCCACGTGTTTCGTTATTTAGTATCGGTATCGCACGTATTTCAGACACGGGGATGTTCCAGAATGTCAATATGACAGTTGGGAGGGGGGAGGAGAACGCGGCTCAGTAACTGATAGGCACTTTTTGACCTTGACAATAGTGTTACAAACATGGAAAGTCGCTTCCCAGCAATGTGAGTCTCATGGTTGGGAAGAGAGTTTTACAGGGTTAAATATGGGATGGCTAGCAGTAGCCACGTCTGGTTCCCCGACCTTGGCGACGAAATATGGGATCTCAAAGGTGCTAGAATATTCTCGATATTTCCATTAGGAGAGAAGATACACCAAAATATACGAGAAAACTCCATGTGACGCCACGATCTGTCGGAGAGAATATATGAAGACCGCGCCTGTATCAGAAGGAGTGTTGTTGATTGACTAGGATCGCCTTGGAGCGCGAACGTCTTTGGAATCCTATCCACTGTGCGAGCTAGTAAGCTGAGCGCTATTGAAAGTGCAGTTATTGTCGTCACTAGTTATTTGCTGACTGTTTGTGTTGTTAGATAACAAAGTGCTGAACTGTTATTACCTGTGAATTGTTGTCTGTTTACATCGGTAATCTGTGCAAGAACTATTGTTTCCTGTACCTGTGCTGCGTGTTTTCCTGCATATTTGTAAATAAACCCTCATTCTCCATTATCCTGCGTGTTGGACTGTTTACATCATACACCCACAGATAGACTTTTGCAACAATAGAAGGGCACAAGTGTTCCCTACCAAACGATTGTGGTGATTGGTCAGACGATCCCAATATAGTTGCAAGGGGTGGAAAGAAAGGTGATTTTGGATGAACTAGAAATCATTTAAATCATATTGTTTGTCCTCGGTTGTACCAGAGTTCTTAAGAGTTGAAAATTTGTTCGACGATGATGATGGCGACGACATTGTTGAAAATACCACATCCCTCATATCTCATACGGATGGAATGAAAGCTTTAGAAGCGGCCTTATGCTATGTAGAACAGCAGTCATCAGCTTCCCCCATTGATGTGATGCTGATAAAAAAAAATGGCGAAACTATGCGGCAACTTGCCGAACTTCTAGGTTTCAACAAAAAAAGGTTGCTCATTTTTTTTAATGGTACGTAATTTATAATACTTTAATACATTGAATAAAATGACGCAATATTTAATTGTGTATTTATTTATAAGAAAAATGCATCCGAAATTTAATTTATTTCACTTCTCCGGTTTAACCGGATTTTCGCTTAACCGTCTTACCCTCGGTCCCATTTAAGCCGGTTAAGATGCAGTCTACTATACCAGCTTTCTATAGAGGTAAAATTATCGTTATAGATAGGTGAGTATTGTTGAAGGCAGGTTGAAAATACATTGAGCAAATAGGAATTCCGCTGGGACTAAACGGAATATAGTTATAGACAGGTGAGTCTAAAAAGAGAGTATTGTTGTAGGCAGGTTGAAAATACATTGAGTAAATAGGAATTTCGCTGGGACTGAAGGGAATATCGTTATAGACAGGAGAGTCTAAAAAGTGAGTATCGTTGTAGGCAGGTCGAAAATACATTGAGTAAATAGGAATTCCGCTGGGACTAAAGGGAATATCGTTATAAACAGGTTTATCGTTCTAGACAATATCATTATACACAGGTTTCGATGTATTGAAATATTCTAGTGGAACGAAATTATTGTGTATTCCTTTATAGCTTGCAAATGAAAATATCTCTTATATCAGAATTGAATTTTTAGTCTGATTCACCATAAACTGAGGCAGAACTCTGTAGTGGTGTAAGTTTTTTCAATTTTTTCACCTCGAAATAAATTTTTCAACATTCTGACAGAAACTTTAACATCTGATGATTTTTCGCATATATAAGTATGTAGTAGGGATAGAAAAATACCTAAAAAAAGGCAAAACAACAATAAATGAAGCAATTTATCTGGTGTGAGCGAGTGCAGCATCATACAGGAAAAATTGCTGAATACAAAGATTTAAATACAACGTAAGGGAAGTTTTAACTGTGATAGAGTTAAAAACACAATAATATTAACAAAAAACGAATGAAAAAGAACGAGGAGGAAGAAGAATCTGATGGATGATGTCATCAGAGGCCTCCATCCATGCAGATTCAAAATTAGAATAGGTTTTCTGTCGAGGAATAAACGACTTTAAGGTCTATATTTAAATTTTCCTTTGAGTCCTGAACCTGTTCCGGAATAAATTGGAAAGAGAAACATTTATCCACAAAGAAGAAATTCAAAACAGTCATTTAAACAAAGTCTGAAAAAAGGACTTAAAAAATCCCACCTCTCTTGTTATGGAATGGAGAAAAAAAATGACGCTCAAAAGTGAACTTTGTTTATAGGTGTGTGCACCTATCTCCATCTAGTGAGGGATACACTAACTAAAAATCTAATAATTTTTGTTGTTTTTCCATAAAGTTTTTTATAGTTTTTATTTTGTTTTTTAGAATTTAAAATGTTTTAATTGTTTTTATGCATTTTATAATTTTCATTTTCATTTTTTTATTTTTATAATTGATAGAAATTTGCAGGGGAACCTTTACTGAAATTTCAGAATGTGTAGTATGAATATTATTGTAAGATACTGTAATCGGAGATGCAAAAGTTTATTAGCAAACTAGAAAATCCCCCGTCATGGTATGATGGGTGCAAATTGCCTCTTCATTCGAGAAATTTCCCTTCAAATTTCACGTGTTTAAATACATATAAATGCGAGATAAGTGTTTAACATTGATAGAAAATAAATAAAATAAATATTTGTTTTATGACATGAAATATTTTTTTTTATTTTCATACTTCTTTATTCAAAAATCCTCTTGGTAAACAATATTCCGTATGAAGTATTTTTCGTTGTTTAACCATTTTATTATAATTCAATAACCATGAAATTCCCAGCTTGTCAATCATAAGTCGAAAGTTAAAATTTTAAAGGAATTCTTTTTCGAAATTCTAATAAAAACAAAGCATTTGTATGCTTGTCAAACGTTGCCAAAAAATACTATCTAATTATATCATCACGATTGTAATAAATAATCAGATGCATCGTGGCGTCCAAACTATATCACGCGCATGATATACCACTGACGTAATTTACTACTTTCTATTAATAAACGGAAATTAATTTCAAATATATGAATAATATAATTTAAAAATTTCTTGGAACTATTAATCACATAGCGAGATAAATTTAATATTAATCGGTAGAAAATTTTATTTTACTATTTTAGAGCTATTAAATTTGAAATTAGAACGACAATTACTCTTTTAAATTTAAAATTACTGAAATTTAGGTTCGCTAATCAATAAATTAACAATGAATAATAACAATGAAATAATGCTGTTTAACGTCTCGCAGTGTTATGGCGCGAGTTTTATTGTTGGTGACGTCAGTGTGGCAACTTGGCTACAGCAATCCCTAGAAAGGGAAAAATAGAACTTTCATCCCCACGCCCGAAGGGATTCACCCTCAGATACCTTCTGACCCTGCCCCCAGGCGGGTGTGGATTTAATCGAGCTCTAAGCTATGTGATGTTTATATTTTATATGTTTTGTCGTAATGGTGTTTATATGTGTGTGTGTTGAGAATAAATCAAAAAAGGACAAACTGGATTATCATTGATCTGAATATCAAATCACACACATGGGAAGCCACTACAGTCAGAGCGTTACCGAGGGACAGATCTGGGCTATTATGTTAGTAATGTGCGGCATTTTTTGATTATTTACATTGATCAGCCGTAATAATCTAATGGAATAGGATGCGCTTCTTGCATTTCGCATCATTAAACAAAACAAAGGAAAATTATCTTGCGTTGCATTTCATTTATTTATAAGTTTTCTATCTACAGCAAATTTGTTCCCAAATTCAGCTGCAAATTTATGGAAATTTGAATGATTTTGACATTTTCATATCCTAATATGTAATTGTTAATTTTAAGAAATGAATCTAGAAATTAATAATTTTTTTAAAAATTTCATACATGTCAACTGCCTTTTAATGTAAAAGAACTTTAATTTTTATCCTGTTTATATAACTGACATGCCAAAACAAGAGAACTCTTCCCTGACTTCGGAATTTTTTTATATCATTCAATCGATCTTTAAACAGTTTCCTGAGAAATTCGATATCCTGTATTATAAATTGTCCAGATGTTCTGAACTTTGAATCCCAAATTTGTTCTGATTTGAATGAACCAAGTTATCCTGTCACTTACAGAAGTAAATATTTAATATTGAAAAGATTTGAAGTTAAACTGGTTTATAGAAAAAATATTTAATGAAAACAAAAGAAAGTGTTTCCTCGACAGAAAAGATATTCTAATTTTGAATCTGGATAGATGATGGCCTTTGAAGAAATCATCCATCGGATTCTTTTTCTTCCTTGTTTTTTTCATTCGTTTATTGTTTATCTTATTGTATTTCAGCCTCTATCACAGTTTTAATTTTCTTTAATTTGTTTTTATATCTTTGAAGTTAAACCATATTTTTACAGTTTAGTACCGCAATTCTTCTGAATTTTAACTTCTGCTACGCATGGTTTCTTTTAGAATTAATGATAAAGATACGACACGTCTTGTATCAGTCGGAAAGGCCCCGGCTTTTGAATTTTTGACCCTTCATCCCTTTGTTTAAAGCGTCTTGGCTTCATATTCAGAATACCTCGTCCTTTTATATAAAGGTATGTAGACGCTATGAGGAGTCTCAGTGCTATAAGTCTGGATTTATCCTTTCCGGATCAAATTATTATTTTTAGTTTAAAGAAAATACATAACTTAGAAATACTTCATGTTTAAAATTGTTCATATATACCAGATTATTTAATTGAATAACTGCAACTAGATAAGTTAAAGATGCCTTGAAATATTTAAGTTTTTCTCTGATGACTTTTTTTGGTCCGTAACACGCCCGGAAAGTGTGAGGGCTTTTTTTCCAACTGTAACCCTATAAAACATGAACGGCAATTTCAGGGGAAACAATCTGCTTTTTCTTAAACTTCAAATCCGATTCATAATTTTATTATCTCTAACGAATCCATTCCATTATTTTATAACTGATCGTCGCTTTATGAAATTATCTCTAAAACTTCCCACTCTTATATTGCTGAATGGTAGTTGATGGAGTTTGTGTGGATACTATCACTGTAAAATCGAACGAAATAAAAATATTAGCTCTATCCAATAGAGAAGCTGCGTGGGATATGGTATCTGGTCACAATGTGTAACTTTGTTTGATTTGAGACTAATTTATAAATCAAAGATCATAAATGTTCCAATCTAGTATTAAATTTCTTAATTTAACTGATTTCTTGGGATTTACGGATGAAAATTCATTCCAGTACGGCCTACCCTAAAGGGTGTAAGCAGTGCCGGCTCGTCCATAAGAGCTGCAGAGCTGCAGTCCCCCTGAAATTATTTTAAAAGATTGTATTTTCGTTTTCATTCCAATTGGCTTACTTTTCCACTTTAAGAATTAAGTGATCAACGAAAATGGCAAAAAGACGGAAAATCAATCAAAACTTGAGAGAGAGACAGATCAGAGCAGCAGTAAGTTTTGCTCCTCCTGAAGATCCGAGATTAATGCTATAAGCAAAGCGAAGCTGGAGAAAAGCAACCCTTTCTCCGCTTGAAATTTCATTCATTTGAGCTGCATTTTCCCCAGCATTCGCTTGGCGCGACTTCCTCATTTGGTTTTTTCCGCTTTTTCTCAGTAGTTCGATCGTTAAGTAGTTTTTTAAATCTAATTCTGGAGGAGATGTAATTTTCTGCTTCCTTACGTTTCCTGGGGTGCTAATTACGAAGATGAGGCTTGCCACCAATAATTTTTGTTATAGCCAGAAAACGCTTACATTTTTCCCTCAGTTTCTTGCTTATAACTCAAAAATGATCAATTTTTGGTATAACATCATTATATATCAAAATAATCAGCACAAAATTTACTATAACTTAGGTTTATACAACTTTTGCAGCATTGCTTCTTTCTGAGATATGATATATAGAATTTTAAACTAAAGAAATTTTTTCAAAATTATTTAAATTCTACATATATTTTTTTTCTCGGCTTGGTTTTACTAAATTGTAATTTAAAAGTTATTCATATTATTTAGCAAAAATCTAACGATAAGCCATTAATATTATTGTAATATTTATTTGTTTCGGGAATTATTAGTTGTGCAACAATGTATTTTTAACTAAATCTCTCTTCAGTCGAGACTTGGGTTTTTCTGGCGGAAAATATCTCTCTTGTACGATCCAACGCTTTTAGAAGTTATTGAACCTAGCAATGGAAGAATTTCCTGGAAACACCAGACCCCTTATGATTCTCTGTGCGGACGCATTGCGAAATTCCGTTTCTCCTGCCACCCTCGAGCTGACCTTCTGAACTGGGATTCGTCGTATTTTCACCCGTTTGGGTTTGTTTCCTGGAACGTGTCTGTCGTCGGTTTTTAAGGTTGCAATATTAATTGCAACAGACAACACATAGTTTTGGCATAATTTTGGTTTTCTGCGCCGCCAAAGAGGTGTTTTTAAAAAACTAGGAATTTGGAGGAGACAGGGTGGTTTTGGCTTTGAAGAAAGGAGAATGCAATAAAGCTGAGGGGACAATAGTGGTATTTTCTCGGGCATGGACCCGGAGTACCTGAAGGAAGTGGCGTGCGAGTCCTGGATGAGAAAGACCATGCGGACATGAAAATTATTTATCTGAGAGCCGTACGGAGCATGAAGTGATGTTCGTAAAATCTCATATTGGGGTATCTCCTTCATCAATGAATTCGCGGACGAAATGGCCACATGCAGTATTCCCTGTCGGAGTTATGGCAAATGCCGACTATCATCACCGATCAACCCGACGAGAAAATGCGAGAATATGATATTTTTCATGCGTCAAGTCCCATTCACGATTAATCCATCACGGATTGTGTCACGTCAAATTTCACATTTCTTTTAAATCCGGACAATATCCTGATGAGGCCGGTGCTACACGAAATGACTAAAAATTCACATTTTTTTAAAAAATCCGGACAATATCCTGATGAGGCTGGTGCTACATGAAATGACTAAAAATTCACATTTTTTAAAAATCCGGACAATATCCTGATGAGGCTGGTGCTACATGATATGACCTGCTGCGAAACTTTTATTTTTTTGTTATAATTCATACTTACTGCGTGAACAATCAGTGCAACAGCTATGTTTCTGTTCCTGGATTCTTCACGAGATGCTGCCGATACAGATAAGTTTTGACTTACTATTCTGAATATTTGAATTAAGTTTTAATCAGATGCAAAAGATTCTTATTTTAGTGAGCAGGATTGTTCTATTGCCATGCATGTATAGATAAATTAAAATTGATAGGATTTTGCAGAAGGTTGACTAACATTAAAATTCCTAATAAGTAATAGGTTCTATTTATTTTAATCCATATATCGGGAAAAAAAGGAAGTTAAATTAGGGATGAAGCTTGAAAATGAAGGATTTATTTCCAGACGTACTAAATTGAAATTTTATTTTAAATAAGACATATAGGTTTCTATAACATGAGTTTTGATAAAGTTAGTTGGCAATGTAATGCATCATATATATATATATATAATCCTTACATTTAGCAATATTGTGCTGTTTAAAAAAAGGGTAAATAAGGATTCATGTCAATTGAAATTAAGAAGTTGTTTTATTATTAGTACATGTTGTCAACATTTATTTGTAAAAGCAAGACATGATTTTATCGATATTTGTCAGAAGGTTTTGTTTTTATTTGTCAGTTTATGGATCAATATGATACTTTTTTAAAAGAGTGTGTTGTTGGAAGAAAGTTGTTCATACATATAGTCATGTTTGTTAATTAGTGAAAGAAAACTAGTATAATAATAGGGCGTTAATTTTGTTTATAAACAAAATTAAACCTAAAAACAGTCAATGCTTGTTGAAAAATAATAACTTACATTTTGTCCCATTTTAAAAGTAATTACATTTGAACCGTAATTTCATAATTTATTCTACTAGCAAAATGCAGCTATTAGCGAAAATAGCTCTGTCTTTGACTTCAAATCATATTCTCAACTCAAAAGTTTTAAAATATTAATGAAATCAAGAAAACAGTTTAAAATAAATCGTAGACGCACGATCTATTAGCGCAATTTATCTTCTCCTCTCAGCGTCTAGCTGGACGAGTGGTTAAGACGACAGGATTAGAAAGCGGGATGTCGGGGTTCGATTTCGAGGATGTCTTCGTACTCTGTTTTTGCTATAGTTTGCAATGAGTTTGACGCGGCAAGCTTGTGACAAGTTTGACGCATGGTGACTAACACTTTTGCGTTAACTTGTTTCAAGCTTGCACTCTTGCCATATCAAGATTGCAAGATCGCTGCAAATTTGTTGCAAACTAAAATTGCTCTCTGTGAAGCAGCTTGTCAACAAAAGGCAAATCTTTGCAGAAAGAGGATTTCACCAAGAATTCTTTCAACCATCACCTGAAGAGACCAATCATCCTACTATTCTTGTCTCATTCCTTCTTCCTAACTGTGTAATAACAACATGAAATCAAACAGTTAAATGAAGGTAATATAAAGCTGTAAAATTCTATTTTATTTTCAGCTTGTTCAAGTAAAGAAAAAGATATGCAGTGCACGCCGGATTATCCGGGTTAATCACCGGTAGAAATCGTACGGACAATAGAAAAACACGAATAATCCGAAAACTTCTTTTTATTAAAGAAAAAATCAACATCAGTACAAAAATATAAAAATTACTTACATTTGCATGCTGTATAACATCAAACTAGGAATTTTCCTTTCAATATTTGCTGCTTAAAAAAATCTGCAACGAATCTTTGCCTCTACTGTTTGTTCATCTCTTGTCGTATATCGATACATATTTTACGAACCGCAGTAATGTCACCGTAATCAAATCCTCTTTGTCCCATATAATCTAACAAAGTTTCCACAGATTGTAGATCAGCAGAATGAGAAATTGTATTTCCCTCATTTAGTACATCTTCTGCATCAGTACTAGCTGATTCTCCATTATCAAGTTTTTTAAGGATTTATAATTTTTGTTGAACATTTAAAACGTTTCGTTTTCGTTTCACATCACTCATTTTTACCAGTAAAAAATTTCACGCTATTAACTGACGGTAAACAAGACGCAAAAACTAAAGGAACACGTGCGAAACTGAAAGAAGACGAATAAGTTAAAGAATGACGTGTCAGGTAGAAGCATGTTCGTACGAGAATGAGCTAGCAGGATGTGGATGATTCATTTCTCGGAAAATTAGGGGTTGAACCTGTAGAGATAGTACTTGGAGGAAGAAAAATAAATCTATTCTTTAGCCTCCGCTGTCACGACTCACTAGTTCCACTGAATGAATCTTTCGATCGAACATCAACATCGATTTTACATGCATGATAAGCGTAAAAATGTTTCTCTAACTTTTTTGTGAGTCCGGAATGAGCACGGATAATCCGCAAACCGGATAATCCGCGCACGGATAATCGAGAGTATACTGTACTAACATTACATTTCTTTCAGTTGTTCTTTGCCTCAATTTATTGTTGCAACTCACTTAAGTAACAGAGTGTGTTCAACTTGTGAAAGTGCTGCTGAAGTGATAAAGAGGGTATAAAAAGATACAGAACTGCCTGGTGAATCGTGCAGTCGTCTGGGCTCTAAAAGGGAAACAAGTTTACAGTCAGTCTCCTTCCTCCTCCCAAATCCATCTGACGCATGTTTACAAAAAGCTGCTTGTCCACAAAAGGCAAACCTTCACAGCAAGAGGATTT
>BGPR01034891.1:0-16249 GCA_013235015.1 Araneus ventricosus
GCTTAAAGGACCTACAGACTGCACCAAAATGACATAGTAGAGACAAGTATATATACTCTGCTAACAATCAGTAGATCCACATATCAGCTGCGGGAATCAAATAGACAATGTCATAAGATTCCGATTAAATAGCTGCTAATATGGATGTCAAGTGAAGTGACTAGCTCAAAGAAATGACGTAAAATCTTAAAGAAAGAATGTTTCTAATCTTAGAGTAAAGGTACGAGAGACAATTTAGAAAAGATGCAAACTTCGTAGCTTAAAATGCAGAATTTCCTAACAAAATATTGTGAACTCGACGTCGTAAACCCATTTTGTTTTTCGAGAAAAAGTTGCTTTACACCGGAATGAAAACAGTAGCAGAATACGCCTATGAAGTTATGCCTAACATGGCTACCGGCTTTGTTTTGTAAACAAACCAATCGTTGCCATCGGCGAAAGAGGAATTAAGTTCTTTTCTATGCCACGTACCTTAGCGTTTTATATATATATATAAAATAATTGTGTCATGAACACAATTATTATGGTTATGCTCCTACAAGTTTTCGATTAGCACCAGCACAAATCCGTTAGAATACACCTAAAATTACTTATTCCACTGAATGACTTAACAATGTTGTTTCTTGATTTAGTAATTTCGATGTTACCCAGAACTGCCGACAACAAAATAATTACATATTTTGTCCTAAAATTTAAGTGACTAGATTTTTGTGTTAATAATTTATTAACCCCTTAACAGTGCAACATTCTGTATCGTCTAATTAGATGGCCTCCTTCTGTTTTGAGAATGTGTTGTCGTATTGATACAACTAAGAGCCTATAGAACACATGAGATAGTTAATGGATTACCAGTCATTTTTGTTTCGAATGATAACCCTTTGCACTTTAGAGGTGACTCTCAATCACCATTTTAGACGGTGTATCATTTTGACGTTTCTTCATTTCGATGGTTAAAAACTACCTGCAAAGTTCTAAGAAGTTGTAGAATAATTTTGGCGGGAAAAATGAACTTACGCAAACATATTTTTTACGTTCCAAAGCAATAAAATGAGCTCTTGAAAGTCAGTGAATAATTATGCATCTGCTTACTTTTCCCGGTGCAAAGGGATAAAATCTGTGAATGACAATTATTATTTTGAATCCATTTCGAATCAAGTCCTTAGCCCTTGAAAAAATGGATTAGAATGGATTCCTTGAATGTTTCTCGATTACCTCTGAGTTTATCTTTGTTTTTTGGTTTTCCTTGTATGATATTGATTTCCATCTGTGAATGACTTAATTTTAGATTATAAGTGTAAAAATGCCATAATTCGATGCACGAACTGAACTCGGGACACACTGGTAAGGGGTTAAAGGTATCGTGACTTTTGTAGAAAATATTTCCAGACTCCGCGATTCTATTTGAGGTCACGACCCAAATGGGATAGCTGGAATGGACCTTATGCACAGTTTGAGTTCAAGAGTATAGAAAAACAGCTGTGGTGGGATGAACAAAGTGAACTCCTATTCTTTACTATGTATAATCGGCATGTAAATTGACGGCTGAAATATCAATTTAAATTTTTACCTTCGATTTTTTTAGCGAAGTATTTCGTCAGAAAATTTTATTAATTAAACTGATTTATCTAATCATAGTCGATTAAGGACGATTTTTTGTAATCTTTATCGCTACAGAAATAAAACAGTGGTTGGTGCAACGATGCATTCATGTGTATTGTCACAACTCGAAATGAGTGAATTTTTGCTTTGTATGGAAATAATTTCTTTTGCTTTTTTAAAAATTGATTTCTTCTGTGTTGATTATATGCTTTTTTGTAACACTTGGTATAGATACTTTTTATGTAAAATGTAAAATTCACTTATAATATATACTGCTTTATAGAGAATTAAAATTTTTCCTTAATAGTATATATTTCTGACAGTTTTTTTTTATTTTATGATTATTGCCTATGAAAGCAGAGGTTTTTTTGGATAAAAATAATAGAATATTAGTTTTAATATATAACAATCGCAGGCCCTCTTTTATTAACTCAAATTGTTGTCGACTGAAATTTTATTAAATTTTTTTTCTTCAGTCTTTTAACGAAGTATTTCGGCAGAAAATTTTATTGCTATAAATTATTTCTCTAGTGTCGTCGATTTAGGACTGTTTGTTGTGATCTTCATCCCTTCAGAAATACGACGTGTTTCGTGTGACAATGCTTTCTTTTATATTTGTAACTCTCAATACATAATCTTTATCTCTGAATGCTTTTTTTTCAAATATATTTGAGTTTCAATATATTTCACATTAATTGAATAACCGATTATGTCTATTTGTCATTATTTCTGAAAAAATGGGCATTTTAGCTTGCTATGCATTTTATTCGAACTCCGATCAGCTGTTTTCAGCGTCCCGCCGTCACGTGACTATGATGACACGTGCATAAGGTCCATTTCGCAGAACGACTATAGGTTTCTACAACTTCTACTGAATTAAGATTTTCTGGAATGGCAGTAGGTTTACACAACGAAATCACAGTTGTAGGATGCCATGCTAAAAAGGTTTCTGTCTTTATTTGCATTAGGTCTCCGGAATCTCAATCAGAAAATGTCGGCAAGTGTTAAAAAAATAGAAATACAATAGAAACCTGGGAATCCGAACCCCATAAATGCAAATTTCGGATGATCCGAATACGTTTTTTAAATTTTCTGAAAAATGAAGGAAAAATAACAATTGCGAATCAGAAACAAAGCTAATGTTTATTCCTAACTTAACAATCGCCACAATACAAAAATGTCGGGAGGCTGTCTTTTTCAAACAGCCGCTGATGTTAAAGTCGTAGGACTACTTTACTCGCGTGACTCTTTTTCGATTTTTAAATTTTTATTTTGTAACTTCTGTTGTTACCCTTTATCTGTAAAATAAGGCATTAGTTATGTTTTTAACATATGGAGTTACCGAGATATACACTGTAAAAAAAAATCCCGTAAAATTTACGGTTTTAAACTGGCAGCTGGGTTGGTTGTGCAAAACCGTAAAAGTTACGAAGTAAATTCGTAGCCACAACGGTTTTTTACCATACGAGATCAAGTTTTCTCCGTAAAAGTTACGAAGTAGCACAAAACACTCTTAAACAGATTGAATTAAAAAAAGCGCCTCAATAAAATCAACCTGTTTGTGCCGCAACCAGTTCTTCCACTCACCCAGGTGGGGCGACGTATCTTTTGTTGGACATTTCAAGGGTGTGACAGGGGGGAGGATTTCTTCTAATGGTGAAGAATTTCTGCTGCTACCATATTTTCAGAACCTACCCTGAATGCAGTTTTCGAAAAGAAAGGAATATAAGTGAGAAAAAAAATCACATGAAAGTTGTTTTAGCCCCGATTAAAAAAATACCTCCAAATTCTGGTAATTTCAAAATAACTTCAAAATTTAATCTGCTGACTTTAAATGTTTTTATTTTAACCAAAATGTGTGATGTCACACTTCTTGTTACCCCCTCCCTCCCCCTTGTCACAAACTGTCACAATTTCAAGAACCCTCCTCCAAGCATGACATCATTTGTGGACGGCCCCTATCTTCTTTTTACCCTCTACTTGTTTGCCCTGTATCGTGAGAATCGCCTCGTGCTCTTTCCGTACGCTTTCACAGAGCACCGCAGAGGCAATACTCTATAGCATTTTGTATGTCATGAGTATTTTACCGGATAATCCGAATTCTCCGGAATCCAAACCAAGTTCAGCCCCAATTAGTTCGGATTCATGGGATCCGGATACTGTAACGTGTGTTTGAAGTAATTACAAGGACCTGTCTTACTCACCACTCCGTAGCTCTTCGTACTCGGATACATGATGACGAAGTTGGTCGTGAAGCTGACGAGCACCATGATCGTCCCGATCACTATGCTGAGGTAAGCGATCGTCCCCGTCGTTTTCAGGCCGAAGTTGTCCATGAAGAACGTGTCCAGGACGTGGTAGATTAGGGTGCCGTAAAGAATGAAAAATGCGCCTAGACCCTGAAACAAACTCGGGATGAGTGTGCGTGCAAAAGAATATCTCGAAAAATCAAACATGCAGTTTGCTGATGTTATAAAGAGGTCTATTCTGGTACCCCCGGTTGGGTTGGGAGACGTCACTTTTCTCGGCCGTTAACAACGGAAAAAGTGACGTCTCCCAATAGGCGATTTCAACACCTTTTTTCAGACCGATTGAAATGAAAATTGGGCACAGAGCCGGGGGTACCAGAATTGACCCGAAATTCTCTATGCGGAATTATAAGGGTCGTTCAAGTAAGGCATAGACGAATCTTGTAGCGTCGAGAATATTTGTCATGTGGCCACGAGATGGCAGCATAGGCGAGCTGGCGATGTGACGAAACTGCGCAGAACGTGCGAAATTCCAGAGACAACTTAGCGACCACCTTTTTAAGGCCAAATTATGGAAATTTGGCCTTTTTTCAAAGCTCTTGGCCTTAGGAATTTTCATTTGGCCTTAAATTCATTTTTGGCTTTATTTTCTTTAATTGACTTTTAGAACAATTTTTAATTACTTATTCTATTGTTTTTTAATAAATTTTTGACATTGCACATTTCAAATAATATATAATGAGCTGTGAAACGAAATAGCTCCTGGATGGGACAAGGATGTTTTAAATTTCTTTCACTTAAATTTTAGTTTAATAATAGAACATTGAACATATGCCTATCAAGTGGGATTCGTTTCCATGAAGGATAGCTGTTTTTCTAATAGCACATGACGTTTTCAATCAATTTGTCACATTTGGCCTTTTTTGGCCTTATTTTTAAGAAGGTTTGGCCTTATTTTGCTATTTTGATCTAGCAACCCTGTTAGCGACGTACAGCAACAGCAGTCATTTGTAACAGAAAATGTACTTGATGGATACGTCCAAGCAAGAGCAGCGTGGCATTATTCGATTTCAACGCTACTGCGAGACGTTATAAAGCCTTCGAAGGGTCATTAAATGCAAACTGTGAGTCAAATTGTCCCGAATATTTTTGCTTCAGGATAACACAAGACCACACACTACAAAGACAACAAAGGACACTCTGCGAGCTGTCCGGAAGTGCTGAATCACCACTTTTAGGTCGGCCATTCACTTGAAGGATAGCCATGCCATTTGTCCTACGCACGTTTTTTCTCCATCAATTTTAATCGAAAAATACAGGCATTCCATTCACTTATATTTAAAAGGACAATAACTCTGAACGAAGGTAGGTGGGGAGCGATCTTCTTTCCCTCTCTACAGCTGCTTGTCAATCGCTCTTCAATTTTCCCCAGTCAGAAGATTTTAATTTATGGTACCCTCGAAGTGAGGCTTCAATCAACGCAAGGCATTGTTCTTTTCGCTAGCCTCTTTCAGGGTCCCTCTGATTTTCCGTTTCGATTTCGGTCCATACGGAATTCCAACCACCATAAGCCATTTGGCTGATTTCCGTAGATTTTGATGCCTTTTCCCTTCTCGAGTTCCAAATTATCCAGTTTATCTGTGAAGTGAATGGCCGGATTTACAATCCGGATCTATCGCATTGCGATTACCTCGTATTTAGTCGGACAAAGATGGCCCCGAAAGGTCAATACTTCACTTGCAAATCAAGCGGTGCTTGATGCTTGGAAGAGTGGTTCCATCATACAGCCTTCTTCCTTTTACATGGTAGATATTGTTGCAAAAGTCTTTCTGTGGGTGTATGGTGTAAACAGCCCAACACGCAGGATAATGGAAAATGAAGGTTTATTTACAAGTATGCAGGAAAACACGCAGCACAGGTACAGGAAACAATAGTTCTTGCACAGATTACCAATGTAAATAGACAACAATTCACAAGTAATGACAGTTCAGCATTTTGATATTTAACAACACAAACAGTCAGCAAATACCTAGTAACGACAATAACTGCACTTTCAATAGCGCTCAGCTCACCAGCTTCCTAGCTCGCACTGCGGACGAAGCTCTCAAGTCGTTCCCAATGGATCAACACTACTCCCTCTGATCCAAACGCGATCCTTATATACTCTCTCTGACAGGCCGTGACGTCACAAGGAGTTTTCTCGTATATTCACGCGTATTCCCTTTCCTAATAGAAATATCGAGAAAAGGGTTGCGTTTTCTGGAATCATCTATTTGTCGCCAAGGTCAAGGGTCCCAGAACAGCCGCTGCCCGTCACTCCATGCTTAACCTTGTAAAACTCTCTTCCCAACCATAGGACTAACATTGCTGGGAAGCGACTTTCCATGTTCGTAACAATATCGAAAAACCTGCACCACGTCGGGACATTTGTCTGAACAATGGTGGTGATTATCGGTACGCTCTCTCGAAGCCTCATGACTATCCTTCTCGATTGCTGTAGTGTTTATTTCCCTATAAAATATGAGTAATTTTTCGAACACCAGTCTATGTTTCACTTGAACGACTCTTAAAATCTTGGAATCCGCAAGACATTATGCAGCATGAAAAAGAGAGCTACCTGTTGCTTTGAAACACAATCCCAGATAGCACAAAGAAAGCTTGTCTAAAACGTTTTGGAAACCTTGTCACCAGCAAGGGTAAAGGGTTGTCACAAAGGTTTCCATGACAAGGGTTGGACCTTTCGGCAAGGTAGCGGAAAGGCTCGCGAGTCAACAAGAAACAAGGTTTTCAGTAAGAGTTCCCCAAGCTTTTATTACAAGCTTGTTTCAGGCTTTCCTCAAGCTTGTTTCATGCCTTTTCAAAAGCTTGTTAAAAGCCCTCCGTCGGCGGAAAAAATAGATCCCCCTTCTCCCCTCCGAAGCCATATTCCTGCAGAGATGAACCTCCCTTTTCAAAGCCGTTCTCCTACAAACTTCAAATTTCTCCGAGCCGGGGATCGAACCCGCGTTCCTAGAGGTGGAAGCCAAACGCAATAACCACTGTAACGTACGGGGCTACACACGATGGGACAGGTGGTTCATGAAAAGCTTATCTACGTCAATTTTGCTTGAATGGTTTCCGAAACGGTTTGCGCGGAAATGCTTTCGCGGACTTGTCGTTCAAACCTTGTCGGTGAGGTAGTTCATAAAAGCTTTCCTATGTAAACCTTGCGACAATGGTTTCCGAAACGGTTTGCGCGGAAATGCTTTCGCGGACAGCCTATGGAAAGTGAAATGGCAACCTTCTTTGCTATCTGGGATATGATTAAGTGCATAAATTAATTATTTTGTCTCAAATATTCATTCCTCATTGAAAATTTAAATATTATAAAGGTACCCCGGATGATAATAATGTAAGAAAGTCGTCTTGTGGATGTACGTGAATGCCGTACAATAAGCAGAAGGGGACATACGACTCTTAAACCTCGAAAAAATAGGGGAAAAACTGTCGAATTCGATACATTGCATCTCTGAAACAATACATTTCACAAACTCACTCTTTGTTCTAGAAAAATATCTATTCCTCCTGTTACAGTAAACATATTTTCAAACCTTAATATTTGTATGTATTTATTTCAGAGAGTAATAAATATGGGTAAAATTATTTTACAAAAAATGAGATAATCACCTTATGCGCATGATTATGGATAAAATATTGGTCGAAACACAATATTTTGGGTATTTCATTCAAACAGTCTGTTTAAGAAATTGAACCACAATTTATTTACATATAAATTTAATTTCTATTTTATATACCAATTTAAAACAAAGTGTTAAAAATAGTTAAAATTTCAACGTTTTTATCCCATCCACAAAACTTCAATGGAGAGAAAATGTACAAAAATTGTGGTTCAGTTTGTATAAAATAGCACAATACATATTCAGTAAAAATTTTATGTAATAATATTCAATAGTTCTTGAGATACTGTGCGCGCAATATCAAAAAAACCCATTTTGAGATACAGCATTTTAAAGATATGGCACTTTCCAATGTTTACGTTGAACAGCTGATACATTTTCCTTCATAACTTTCATAATTATTGGAATTTTTTAACGCGGATTGTTTTAAATTGTTTAGAAATAACTCGTGAATAATATATAGTTTTTTCAAACAATCTAAAATTTTCGAGATTTAACAGTCGTATGTCTCCTTAAAAAATAAAGCTCTTTATTTTACAAATATTCTAAGCACAAGTACTAAAACAGCACTTGTAAAAATTCACAACAGAGACTACCAATAAATCTCAACACAACGCTCAAAGGTTTCTTCTTAGCTCACCAGCTCGCTTGCTGATCAAAATCCGACTAACTCCTCTTGGCTTGAGAGCTTGCTTTTATACTCATGACGTCATTACGTAGGAAGTGACGTAATCTCCAGAAAGTTCATGAAGCCAGTAGAAATAGGTTGACAGTTCAAGGTCTTTCCAGGAAATGCCGCCAAAATTGTCGCCAAATCTGTCGCCAAGATTAGCATCTCGGGGAAACAACTTTATAGCTTTGTAACAATATTGAAAAATGATTCTACTTAATAGTCTTTCCACTTTTGAAGTTTTAGGTGATGACGTATAATTTAAAGAGAGAGCGTCTAATTACCTTGATCGAGGGTGTTTTTTTCTATTTTCGTAGTCTTTTATACTTCTTAATCAGAGTAATCTCAGAAATTAATGATTAATTGATGAATGATGACACAACATGATTAATTTATGTAATTAATCATACATCACAGCCAGTGGCGGCTCGTCCATTAGGGCCGCAGAGCTGCAGTCCCCCCTGAAATTATTTTAAAAGCTTGTATTTTCGTTTTCATTCTGATTGGCTTACTTTTCCGCTTTCAGAGTTCAATGAATGACAAAAAGTGATGAAAAACGTAAAAGGAAGAAGGAAAATCAATCAAGAAATAAGAGAGAGACAGACCAGAGCTTCAGAGAGTTTTATCCCTTCTAAGGATCAATATTCGCGCACTGAGCAACTCGGAGCCATTAGTCGGAAGAAAAAGCAACCCTTTTGAATTTTAGAGGCACTCGAGCTGCGATTTTCACAACTCTCGTTTGGCGCGACTTCCGCCTTTGCCTTCCTCATTTGGCTTCCCCTCCCTTTTTCTCTCAGTATCCCAGTCAGTAGTTTTTTAAATAAAATTCTGGAGGAATTGTAATTTTTTGCTGCTTCATGTTTTTTGGAGTGCTGATTACGAATCTGAGGTTTGCCACCAAAAACTTTTGTTTGAATTTCAGTTATAGCCAGAAAACATGAAAAAGAAAAAAAAATTCCAGTTTTCTGCTTATAACTCAAAAACTATCAATTTTTAGTATCATCATTATATACCAAAATGATCAACACAAAATTAACTAAAACTTCGGATTATACAACTTTTGCAGCACTGCTTGTTTCTGAGTTGAAGTGCCGCCACTGTTCACAACATACATCACATCACAGCGTAAGAAAACGTGCTATAAAATGACATGCGCAGTGACGTTTGTCATACGATTGTGACGTCATGTGCAATTGCCTCCATTCGATTTCTATCATTTCCAGTGTTTTTGCTTAAATGCAGCATCAGCATAATTCTTTATAAAGCCTCTGATCACTGAACTTTACTCACTCTCATTTTTCTTTTCGCTTTCTCTCACTTTATTTTAAAAGCCTCAAAAGCGTTAATTCTAGTTTTCGATCCCAGCACTCGCTGCCTGTATGGTATTAAGCTGGTGTTCCTATTGGAGTTTTTACGGCATGCTGTTTCATACGAGTCAACCATCCCAGATAGCAAAGAAGGCTGCGGAAAGGGTGCCATTTCACTTTCCATAGTCTGTCTGCGAAAGAATTTCCGCGCAAACCGTTTCGGAAACCATTGCCGAAAGGTTTACGTAGGAAAGCTTTTCATGAACTACCTCACCGACAAGGTTTGAACGACAAGTTCGCGAAAGCATTTCCGCGCAAACCGTTCTGGAAACCATTTCCCGCAAAATTGACGTAGGGAAGGTTTTTATGAACCACCTGTCCCATCGTCTATAGCCCCGTCCGGTATAGGGGTTAGTGTGCTTACCTTCCAAATGTATGAACGCGGGTTCGAGCCCCGGCTCGGAGGAATTTGGAGTTTTGTCACAATCTACAACGAAATCGTACAAGTAAGTTCCATTAAAAATTAGGTGAATTAAAATTAATATTTAAGCTTTGATTAATTAAGATTCGTATTTTATATAATTAATTGAGATTCCAGATAACTCTAAGGTGACGTCAGAAGGGGGATTAAAAAAGGGGATTGGACCCCTATGTGGGAGTATGGCTTCGGAGGGGGGGGGGGTCTATTTTGTTCGCCGAAGGAGGGCTCTTAACAACCTTTTGAAAGGCCTGAAACGAGCTTGCAATAAAAGCCAGGGGAAATCTTACTAAAAACCTTACAGAAAACCTTGTTTCCTGTTGACTAGCGAACCTTTCCGCTACCTTGCCGAAAGGTTCAACCCTTGTCATGGAAACCTTTGTGACAACCCTTTACCCTTGCCGACGACAAGGTTTCCAAAAACTTTTAGACCAGCTTTCTTTGCTATCTGGGATAAAATTAAAGAAATGATTAATGGGAAGAAATATTTTGATTCTGGATATTATGTGGAACTTACTGAAATCCTAAATTTCTTTAATCTATTATTTAACTTTTGTATGTCACTGCACAATTCTAGAAATGATGTTGGCATATCACATTTTCATTCTATGTTTTTTAGTAGGAAATAGTTAAATTGGCGATCTTAGAAAAAAGGGATGTCTGTATTTTTTCGTCAGCTCTAAAACAGCTAAAATACGCACCCAATCAATGCACGTCATATACCGCGCCCTAATGTATGGGAAATTGCGATTTCTAGCCAACTTTTTGCGTAAGTTGGCTATATTTGGTGCACCTGAGCACATCTGACGACTTAGTGAGACTGATTTGACGATTTGAGTGACATTTAACGCCAAAATTTATTCTTGGCGGAAACTGCTATCGGGATTAACAAATTTATGTATCATTGTAATGCCATCTTTATCAAAGTGTTTAACATTATATATCCCCCTTGAGGTCTGCAAATGATATTTTTCTTAAAGAAAAATATAAGTAGTTGTCAGACTTTTTTTTTATCGGGATAACGAAAGTGGTTTGCTTTTCGTTGTCTGGTAACAGAGTTTCGCCAAAACATGCCAAATCGCCCCATCACCGACGCACCGTCAAGAAACAAGATGGCTACTTGTGTATTTGTGTTGGCGATGGGACGACTTGGCAGAATGCGTGTGTCTGATTCTAGATTTCAAACCGTAGAGAGAAAATGAAGTTGAAATTTATTTGAATGTGCCTCTTGAGTTTATCGCCAATATGCCAAACCATTTAGTGACCCAAACATAACAGCTTCAATTCATTGTTTGGTCGCCAAATGGGTTGGGATATTGGCGAAAAATTCAAAAGACACATTAAAATAGATTTCAACCGAAAATGAAACATAATATTAACATTATAACGAGAAACAAATTACGAGAATCAAGTTTGGTTGAAATCTAGAAGTTGGTACACGCTCTCAAAACGCCGCCAAATCGCCAAAGCACGAACTTCACCCCTGCACCTCACTGACGCCAAGTCGCCAAAGCTAATGGAAGTAATACTTGCATTAGTTTTGGCGACTTGGCACGATTTTAAGAGTGTGTACCAACTTCTAGATTTCAACCTCAAGTTTTGGTTCAAATCTAGAAGTTGGTACACACTCTTAAAACGCTGCCAAATCGCCAAAGCAAGCCCTTGACCGCTACATATCATTGGAGCCAAGTCGCCAAAGCTATATGCAGGTATTACCTGTATTAGCTTTGGCGACTTGGCGCCATTTTAAGAATGTGTACCAACTTCTAGATTTCAACCTCAAGTTTTCAGTTGAAACAAACCTAGAATCTTGTTCTTCCGCTTGGGCAAGATATAATAGGTCGCGCCATGCGCAAAAAACCGCCAAGAAACAAGACGACTACTCATGTATTCATGCTGACAATGGGATACTACTTTTTGCAACACGCGTGTATCGGATTCTAGATTTCAAACCGGATAAAGAAAATAAAATAGTTTATTAATATTGTAACGAGCAACAAATTATGAGAAACGAGTTTTAAAGTTGAAATCTAGAATCCTCTTCATGGGCATAACAAGTCGAGGCATTGCCCAAACGACCGCCAAGAAACAAGATGGTCGCTTTGATTATCATCTTCGAGAATTAGACGACTGGGCAAAGTTGTAGTACAGAATTCTAGATCCCAGCTTATTGTACTTACCCATAATATAAAACTGTGTATTATCATAAATCCATTTAAACAAAATGATGGGACCAAGACATCCAGTGAAATGTCCATTCCAAACTTCCAGCCAGGATTTTCATCTGAGAAACAAGTTGAGGCTCACGACTTTCAATTCTGGAGGAAGTCTCAGATTTAAAAAGAATAAAAAATAGTTAGAATTAGGTTTCAGCTAATGTTCAAATAGTTATAAACAGTTTTTATTGACGGAACGACTCTCAAGACTTTCCTTACCCAATCCTTTTTAATGCACTGAAGATAAAACAGCGAGTTTTTTACAAATTAAATTGTGGAATAAAACAAAAACATTTTATTCGCGATATTGGTTCAATTCGAAGCTTGCTTTCACCAGCATTGTGCAACTGATTTCCATACGATTTTTCTGTTTCTTTCAAACTGCAAAAGCGCGAATCATAATATCACTGAATATAATTTATTGAGCTTAACCCTTTTAGTGCCGAACGATGATATACCGTCGTTCGCAACACTTGCGATAAGTGCCAACGACGATATATCGTTACATATGGGATGGTGCCTGACTATTCGCATCTCGAGACTTAGGGGTCTATTCTGGTATCCCCGGTTGGGTTGGGAGTTGGGTTGAGTTCCGCACGTTAACAACGGAACCCAACCCAACCGGGGGTACCAAAATAGACCCCTTGCAGAGAACTCTATCTCAAAATAAATTTATAGAACGTTATAAAGGGTTTAATTTCTTTGCAAAAGAATTGAGAGCTAGTATACATATAATTTTAGAGCTTGTATAAATATAATAATGTGACAATCACATTTTGTCTCGCCCTCCTGCCGTTGGATGGCGCTGCAAGGAGTTTTCACAATCAGAGAAGCAAGATAGACACAGAGCAGTGGCCTTTTTAAGGCCAAATTATGGAAATTTGGCCTTTTTTCGAAGACCTTGTCCTTAAGAATTTTCATTTGGCTTTAAATTCATTTTTGGCCTTTTTTGGTTTTATTTTCGTTAATGACTTTTAGAACAATTTTTAATTACTTATTCTATTGTTTTTTAAATAAATTTTTGATATTACACATTTCAAATGATATATAATGAGCTGTCAAACGAAATAGCTCCTGAATAGAACAAGGATGTTTTAAATTTATTTCACTTAAATTTTAGTTTAATAATAGAACATTGAACATACGCCTATCAAGTGGGATTCGTTTCCATGAAGGTTAGCTGTTTTTCTAATAGCAAATGACGTTTTCAATCAATTTGTCAAATTTGACCTTTTTTGGCCTTATTTTTTAAGAAGGTTTGGCCTTATTTTGTTATTTCGATCTGGCAACCCTGACACAGAGTGACTTGAGACTTCTTGCGAGGAAGGTCACTGCTTCCCTCTCACAGGGACGGACAAATCTCGCCATACTTAGCGAGTTGTATAAAGTAATCTTAGTTAATCTAGAATAATTCTATGTGGTAGATGTGTGAACAATAAATTTAATTTAATTCAACTATGGCCCAATTTTATTTTAACTGTCGTTTTTACTTCCTGTGAGCTAGCCGCAAATGGCGGTTAAAATATCTATTTTTTAAATTTTGCACGCGATATGTAAATCCATCAACAATTTTAATAGCATTTCTTTTAGAGATTTCAAAATTCAGAGGGAAACGCACTGAAAAATCGCCTCTCTTCGCAGAGAGAAAACTTCCAAAAAGTGCCGGTTTCTCTGCGCATGCGCAGTAACAAAGCGCATTCGTTATTCTCCACTTTTTGTGAAGGGAGGAAGATACTTTCAGGAATACAGCACCTCCTTCCCACAGAGAAGAGTGCTCCTTCCCTTTCCAGAGACGACGGAAGCTGAGTTTAAAACGTTTCTGTTGAAAAAAAAATTTTCGTGAGCTTGAAATTTGAATATAAATAAAAAAAAAGAATAATTATCGACAAATAAAAATGAATTAAATAAATTGTACCATTAATTTTTTTCTTAAATAAATACGGAAATAACGCCTCTATATGTGTATTTATTTTAATCTTACAGTTTCATAATTTTTCATTGTTCAGCCGTAGTTGAGTAAATCTTCATAAATGAGAGTAAGTAATGCAAGAAACATAATCGAAAAAATTTATTTTGGAGTTTACTTTTTACTTAAAATTAATTAAAAATTAGTGCTTAGTTACAGTTTCTTTGTTAAAACTCGCCTACATCAAATAAAATTCTTCTTATTTTTTTATTGATCTATAATTAAATTATTCAAAATTAATTAAAAAAGGCAAAATTTAAGCTATGCCGACAGGTATCATTGCGTTATGTTGGATAGGTTACAGCACGCATAAAAACCAATCCCACTATAGACGCTTATGGGGAGTGTTTCCGATGCCAATATTTGGAGATATTTCGCTTTTTTGGCGAGAAATGCTTTGTAAAGTTTTTTCTATTTCGACAACAACCGAGAGATGCAATCTGTTATAAGGATGTAAACGTTTCTACTTTGTAGGCTTTTTTTTGTGTGTAGTGTGTTACTTTAAGTAGAATGAATTCCTTCTTGAGTGTCTTAAAGTTGAAAATAATTTGTTATTACTTGTTAATTGTAAATAAAGATGGAAGGTTTTCAAAACATGATGAAGAAAAAATCAGTTTCGCGCTAATCAAAGTAAACACGGAAACCCTAGCGGGCACAATGATCAACTTGGCGTGGTAAAAGACATTCCCATAGGCGCCAATAGTGGGATTGGTTTTTATGCTTATAGCTCCCCCAAGGCTACAGTGCACGAGCCGCCATTGCTAGGCAGGTTCTAAATCTGTCCTATTAAAATCCGAATGTAAACAAAAGTATGTATCTATGCGTGTATCTATCTATGTCCGGCTATCTTCTCACGAACCACTGAATGCTGAAACGAGCCGAAAGTGCCAAAAGATGGGAAATAATCCAAGGAATCCGTTTTGACCATTGAAATTCCGAAATCATAATTAGTTAAAAAGATATGAATTAATTCCCTGCGGGTTCTTTTTTCCCTATTATTAGTTTTCATATCTGCTGTTGCATTTTTTTTATTCATTTAACGAAAGCTGGTTTGTATAATTTTATAAAAGTTTTTTTCTTTTTAGCAAACTTCCATGTTTTGATTTATAAACATAAAAAATCGTTTTCTTGCTTTTTTTTGTTTCACTGTGTTTCATTTCATTTCGTAAAGTAACTGTTATATAAGTGCTGTCATCTATTTAACAAAAATCACATACGGTGTTATTGCATTTTTTGATTTATTTAACGGAAGCTGGTATTTCCTTTTTAGCGAGCTTCTGTGTTTGGATTTATTAACATCGGAAAAAAATCGTTTTCTTGCATTTTTTGTATTAAGGTGTTTAATTTCGTAACGCTTGTTGGGGTAAGTAAGTGACAATATTTGTTGAAAAATGGAGGCGGGCATATAAAAATATATGGAACCCGAGACCTCACCTGACCTAACTTCTCTCTGCCCGGGAATATCCCATTATTCGAAATAGCCCGTGCAACGCCGGGCCACGCAGCTAGTAGCCATATAAAATTTGCTAATAATTCCTACTAGTCATAATTGCTTAAATTATTATTATTAGTATATTTTTATAAGTTCTATACATAATAACTAGCTGATCCCGCTCAAAGCATCAGCGCTCGATTATACGCATACCATGATTTTCCTGACGCTTCTAGCGCCAAACTGGCGATTCAGAGCTCCAAGAAAATTCGCCAAAACAAAAAAGGCGCCAAATTGTGTGAGTATAACAGAAAAGTAGACTTTGTTCAATGTTCACAAGAGTAAGTTCCATGATGTTCACCTCAATTTGTGAATTGACACGATTTTATCTTCGCTGACTATTAACTATTTTGATGTCGATCTGAACGTTCTCTGGCTCGCCTAAGCCCATCTCCTCCATTTCTAACTGATCTCTTTTGAATCATTTCATCCAAAGTTTCAGTACATTGTAAGAAATATTGTGAATTCTTCATCATAAGCTCATTTTTTTTCCGAGAAAAAGTTATTTTACACCGGAACGAATATAGTAACAGGGTATGACTATGAAGTTAAGCCTAACATGGCTAAAAGCAGTGGCGAATCCAGGATTTGGGTC
>BGPR01034894.1:0-16248 GCA_013235015.1 Araneus ventricosus
AGTTACGGCCGTTATGCATTCTTGCAAATCTTACATTAAGGTATTTCGCTCGTTTTTAGGCTTATTTTGCGAGATACTTATATCCGAATAAATTTTACTATCCGAACATAAAAAATCTTTCTGCAAGTTTTCGTTGTTCAATTTGTTCGCTTTTCGTCTGAATTGTGAGGTAAGTAAACCATCTTGTCACGCTCTCCAACAATGATCGTCGCGCTACAAATTGACGTTAAAATATAAATACTAATAAACATTTTGAATGGATGTATGAAAGCTCGATTTGTAAGATTGTAAATAATGATTATTTTGTTTAAATCTAGAGGCAAATAGATTACTATTTTCGCAAAAAAAGTAAATAGTTAGTTTGGGTCTCCATCTTACTGAAGGTTGCTTTTTCAAACATGGCCTTCTTCTTGAATTGGATATTTTAAGTCAATAATTAGTACTTTCTAGCATATCGATCCATTACCCTTTAAAACACTTCCAGGCTGGGAATAATGAGGTGTGAATTTTTTTTCTGATTTATTGACTTACGTCTAAATTTGTTATGAGAAACCTCCATTGTATAGCGTAAGTGATTTGAAAACAGAATTTTGCGTTGAAAAATCATCACGCCTTTGAATGGTAGATTTTCAATATTTAAAATGTATATTTGAACAGGAAGTGCTAAATTGTAATATAGGGGTTGTTATAATTAAAGTTCGTCGATCTAGAAGGTTTTTTAAACTGGTTCCTTGGTTTCAAAAGGAACAAATTTCAGTAGAAATTGCATGAACCGATAGCCCATGATAAAAAAAGTTAAAATTGTAATATTATAGTTGTTATAGAACAAAGCTCACTGAATCAGATACGAAAGTCAGTCTTTTGGCTTTAAAGGAAAACAAATTTGCAGGGAACTTGCGCTAACCGATGCGTTTCTATGATAAAAAAGTTAAAATTAAAATATAGGGTTATATAATTTAGTCTGCCGATTCAGGGTATTTCAGTTTGGTTCTTACCAAGAAACAAATTTCAGTAGAATGCGGTGTGGCCAACTGATGCAAATTCTATGATAAAAAAAGAACGAACATAGGATTGTTATAATTGAAGTCTGTCGATTGATTCAGAAGGCTATTTTAAAGCCGTAGTCTTGGCTTCAGCGAAACAAATTTCAGTAGAATGCAGGCTAACCGACGCCTATGATAAAAAAAGTTAAACCTGTAATATAGGTTGTTATAATTAAAGTTCCTGCCGATCAGAAGGCTTCAGTTTGCCTGGCTTCCAAAGGGAAACAAATCAGTAGAATGCACACAACTGATGCGCTCCAGATAAAAAAAGTTAAAATTGTAATATAGGGTTGTTATAATTAAAGTTCAGGTCGATCTTGAAGGCCATGCCGGCCTTTGTCAAAGGAACAAATTCCTCTCAGAATGCAAAGTACAACTGATGCGTCCTATGATAAAAAAAGAAACTATAATATAGGGTTGTTATAATTAAAGTTCTGCTGATCTGTAAAGGTTTTGTCATCTGGTTTCAGCGTTCTAACCTCAGTGGTCTTGCATGTCCTGATGCGCTCTAAGATAAAAAAAAGTAAAATCTGTAATATAGCTGCTGAGTAATTGTAAGTTCGTTGATTCAGAAGGCTTTAAAGTTTACCTTTTACCAGAAGGAAACAAATTCCAGTAGAATGCAATAAGTAACGATGTACCATGATAAAAAAGTTAAAATTCATAATATAGGCTGCTTATAAAACCGATTCAGTACTAAAGCCGGTTCTTACTTCCAAAGGAAACAAATTTCAGTAGAATGCAGCAGCAATCCCACGCGCTCTATGACAAAAAAAGTTAAAATTGTATGGGTTGTTATAATTGTGTCTGCTCGATTCAGAAGGTTTCAGTTTATTCCTTTTGGTTTCAAAGGAAACAAATTTCAGTAGAACGCAACATAACCTGATGCGTACCATGATAAAAAAAAAGGAAATTGTAATATAGGAATGTTATAATTGTGCCCGCTGATTCAGGAAGGCTTTAAAGCCGGTTCCTTTTGGTCAGCTGAAACAATTTTAAGTAGAATGCAAGGCTAACCTGATGCCTCTGCATGGATAAAAAAGCAAAATTTTAATACAGGGTTGTTGAGAATTAGCCGCCTATCCAGAAGGCTTTCTCCCAAAGGCGGTTCTTGGCGTCAACAAAACAAATTGGCAGAACGCAGAACAACTGATGCGCTCGTATGATAAAAAAAGTTAAAATTGTAATGTGAGGCTGTTGCACTGAAGTCTATGATCTCGGTAATGGCCTTGAAGCCGAAGTCTGGCTCAAAGGTTCAAATTTGTAGAATGCGCAATAACCTGATGCCCATGATAAAAAAAAAAGTTGCACCCTAATTTGTAGCTTGTTATAATTCAAAGTCTGCCTATTCAGAAGGCTCTTAAAGGCGGTTCTTTTGGCTTCCAAAGAAACAAATTAGCAGAACGGAAAAAGAACCTGATGTACCTATGATAAAAAAGCAAAACTTAATACAGGGTTGAAAGAGAATTAGTTCGCCTATTCAGGAATGGCTCTAAAAGCCGGCCCTTTTATTCAAACTGTCTCCAAATTTCAGTAGAATGTAGTACAACTGATGCGCTCTATGATGAAAAAAGCTAAAATTTTAATATAGGGTTGTTATAATTGAAGTTCGTCTATTCAGGAAATGGCCTCCAGTTTGGTTCTTTACTCAAAACGAACGAAATTCTGTGAGAAATGGCACAACCTGATGCGCTCTATGATAAAAAAAGCGAATTGTAAACAGGTGTAATTTCAACGAGAATTTCTGCTGATTCTTTTTATTACTGAAGCTTTTCAAAAGGAAATAACTAGTTTTTTTTTAGCTTGCTGAAAACGTTGCCGAAATTCTGACGTAAAGTGTTTTTCCGCCCTAAATACTGTTTTTCGCAAACTGACTGCCCGTCTGTCTGTCTGTTCAGGTGAGATGCAATAACCTAAAACTTCTACCAAACCTATGAATGATCTGAAAGGAGTCCTTGACGATTTATAGCGCCAAAAAAAAATCGAAATGCAATAATGCAGCAAACGTGAGTTATATTATAGCAGCACTTTTTTAGACGCAAAAGTAGCGATAAACATTAAGTAAACCACTTTATAAGGAAACTTATATAACAGTTTATTAAAAAAACAATAAATAAGAAAAATAGAAAGATTTTTTGCCTCTTTCTCTTACAGAAAAAAGTGGTTTTGAAATCGTTCTCTTTAACCACTGATTAAATTTAGGTTTGATTAAAAAATATCATATGACTGAAAACAAAACTGGGAACCGCTATTGCACCCTTGCTTCATTTTTGTAGAAATTGGCGACCTCTTGTTATTAATCAATAAATGCATATTCACAAAAACATGTACTCAACTATATTAAATCGTACATATACGTTGGTCATTAAGTAGATGTATCGATGCATATTTTATATGTCTGTATATTATTTTTTTGATACGATGTATCCTTTTGGTGAGATATCATATTATTGTCGGCAATCTTCGTGATATATTAATACTCATTCCCCAATTCAGGTAAGAAAAATTTTCTTTTAGTGTGCTACATTTGCTAAATGAAAGTGGAAAAAAATATATATTCTTACATTCCTGAATCAATACGAAAACACTGCTTGAATCGATATCTCCGTGTATAATACCTGCAATCAAGAAACCTGGCCGCATACTCCCCCCAGCCCCCCCCCTACCTCCACTCCGAACCACACACGCTAGCCAACGAGAAGGTAGATGGAACGATTAATACATGATTAGAAACCATGTCGCAAGTATAAAAATAAAAAAAGAAAAAAGAAACCACTGGACAGTCTCTTCGGCCACCGGTACCTCCTCTCTTTCCGACTGTAGTATCTCGAATCCACCCCCTTTATTTTTTTATTATTTTTATTATTATTTTGTTCTAGTTCTTTCATATGAATGTGGTGGTTCGTATTTGATCAAATTCATTCCTCCTCCTCCCCCCACGTCTACTTTGGACTACCTCTACACAGTACTGTAGAAAAGGGAAGAGGTCCACATACACAGACAGACAGACAGAAAAAAAAAAGTAAAATAGTTTTTTAATCTCGCGGAAAATTTTTCCCGTCCACGGTTCGGTGCGCCGGTAACGAGTATTTTATGTATGAGCTCATGCACCAACACATGCAGGACCCTCCCCCCCTCCCCCCCCCCCAGACCGCTGCGTGCGCTAAAAGCAGATCCGTCAAATTAGTGCGCGCTGTTAAAGAGCCCCAAGAAAAATGGGCTGGAAAATCCCCAAGCATTAATACGGGGTCCCGGTTGGTAAGAGAGATGGCAAGAATCGAAAATTGGCGATGTCCATTCCGATGGGGGGAGGGGGCATGGGAATTGCAAGGAAGATTAGCTTATGAGTTTCTGCATACAAGAGTTGAATTAGGACAATCGGTTGTGTTCCTGGAGTTGGTGTCAGCGACACTGAACACTTACGTGTCAATAAGCTTTTAGGTGTTTCTCAAAAAAAAAATTACAGATTTGGGTATCAGTAGCATAGCTCATACAGACTGAAAGAAGAGATGAATGCATCAATCTAGAAGAGACAAATGTATTGATTTATTTCGATTTGCTCAATCAAACGAGATTATATAATGATAAAAATTTGATTCGTTAAATGATACTGTTCATTCGATCAAATGATACTGTTCAATCAAATGATCAAATTTGATTCATTCAACCGAACGAGATTGTTCAATCAAATGATCAAATTTGATTTCTTCAACCAAACGAGATTTTTCAATCAGATGATCAGATTTGATTTGTTCTATCAAATGAACATAATGGGTTATTGGAAATAGTACTTGTAATTCATTTGATAAATGATGACAACATGTGAGACAAATTCCCAACCATTAATATGGGTTCGGGTTTGTAAGAGAGATGGCAAGAATCGGAAATTGGCGATGTCCATTCCGATGGGTGAGGGGGGAATGGGGATTGCAAAGAAGAATTAGCTTATGAGTTTCTGTATACAAGAGGTGAGTTAGGACAATCAGTTGTGTTCCTGGAGTTGGTGTCAGCGACACTGAAGACTTACGTGTCAATAAGCTTTTAGGTGTTTCTCAAAAAAAATTTACAGATTTGGGTATCAATAGCATAGCTCATACAGACAGAAAGAAGAGATAAATGCATTGATTTATTTTGATTTGTTCAATCAAATGAGATTAACTAATGATAAAAATTTGATTCGTTAAATAATACTGTTCAATCAAATGATCAAATTTTATTCATTCAACCAAACAAGATTGTTCAATCAAATAATCAAATTTCATTTATTCAACCAAACGATATGTTCAATCAAATGATCAAATTTGATTTATTCAACCAAACGAGATTTTTCAATCAGATGACCAAATTTGATTTGTTCTAATAAATGAACATAATGCGTTATTGGAAATAGTACTTGTAATTCATTTGATGAATGATGACAACATGTGAGACAAATTCCCAAGCAGTAATATGGGGTCCCGGTTTGCAAGAAAGACCGTAAGAATCGAAAATTTGCGATGTCCGTTCCGATGGCGGAGGGGGGCATGGGAATTGCAAGGAAGATTAGCTTATGAGATTTTGCATACATGCATGAGTTGAGTTAGCACAATCAGTTGTGTTCCTAGAGTTGGTGTCAGTGATACTCAACTCTTACTTGTCAATAAGTTGTTAGGTATGTCTCAAAACGATCACAGATTTGTGTATCAGTAGCGTAGCTCATAAAGATTCCTATCAGTCTAGATTTATTTTGATTTGTTCGACCAAACGAGATTACTCAATCAAATGATCAAATTTGATTTCTTCAACCAAACGAGATTGTTCAATCAAATGAACCTAATGGGTTATTAAAAATATCACTTGTAATTCATTTGAGGAATGATAACAACGTCTGGGAGAAATATCCATTATACTGGGTAACGGTTTGTAAGAGGGACGATAAGAATCGAAAATTGTCGATGTCCATTCCGATGGGAGGCGGGCATAGAAATTGCAAGAAAGATTGACATATGAGTTTCTGTTCTGAAGAGTTTGAAATAGGCAAATCAACTTTGTTCCTAAAATTGGCGTCAACGACAGTAAACCTCTTACGTTTCAATCAGTTTTTAGATATTACTTGAAACAATCATAGATTTTGAACTGTTTATGAAGATGGTAAATATTATAAGATGTTAGGACAATCAGTTGTGTTCCTAGAGTTCAGTGTTCTTACGTGACAAAACCTTTTAGGTATTACTTGACAGAAACATAAATTTTTTTATGTCTTTAGGATTCTTTATGAGGATTGTAAACATTCTAAAACATTCCAAAATGTTAGAACAATCGGTTATGTTCCTAGATCAGGCGTCAGCAACATCAGAGTTCATACATGGCAATAAGCTTTTAGGTATTGCTCAAAACAGTCTTGGATTTAGGTATATTAGGATTGTCCATAAAAATTTAGAATATTCTCGAGGAGTTGAGCGTATCCATGTGATATGATTTGATTTACACAATCAAATTCCAGTTTGGGAGTTCTTGGATGGATTATCATAAATAGGCATTGTAATTCAATTGGTGAATGAGGACAGCATCTAGGACTGCAACATATTTTTTAAATTTTCATCCCACATCATGACTTTTCGATGTTATGAAAGTAATCTCATTTCCATAGTTGGGTAATAGCTCGTTCAGGTCCTGATTCTTCTAAAGATCCGCTGCGTATGAGAACCCATTGCACTTTAACCCTTAAAAGCCCGATATTTTTTAAAAAAATGATTTCAATATGTTTTTTGACTTTGATTTCTTGAATAAAACATGGGAAAAATACTTAAAAAAATCTTATTTTGTTTTAGGTTTTGTTTATGGCTAAAAAACAGTTTGTTAACAACTCACAACACTGGGTTTTATTTCAGAAAAAAAATTTCTTGACAACATTCTATAATGTCAAACACAGACGAATTTTAATATATAATAACTAGCTGATATACCCAGCGTTGCTCGGGATAAAAATATTTTTAAGTCCAAGTACTAATAACACTTTCAACTTAATAAAAGAGTTTGGTGCTTACGTATTAACGCCACCGAGGCTACAGATTTGGCGATTTTTAAGTGCCACCAAATTTGGCGGTTTTTGTGCTTACGTATTAACGCCAATTTGGCGGTTTTTAAGTGCCGCCAATTTGGCGGTTTTTAAGTGCCGCCAATTTGGCGGTTTTTGTACTTACGTATTAACGCCAATTTGGCGGTTTTTAAGTGCCGCCAATTTGGCGGTTTTTGTAAACAAGATTGCTCTTTATTGGCGCATTACCGCCAATCTGTAGCCTCGGTGGCGTTAATACGTAAGTACCAAGAGTTTTTCGCAGCAGCGTCTTTCATTGATTTTCGTTAATCCACTACCGTGCTCTCTGACCCTCTCGACCAGCAGTTTAACACACCTCTTATTTTTCTCTTCTTAGTTTGAGCCACCTGGGAAGAATCTAGTAGTCTTTCGTACTCCATTTTCCCCTCCCCATTACTGCTAAGGCGACAACAGAAGCTCTTTTATATTTTGGATTTTATTGCCATTATCCGGACTACAAATCTTTTCTCTTTAGTGTTTGTGTCACTGACCGGAAAAAAAGCATAGTGTTCTTTCTTTTTCTCCTTAGGCCCTCTCCTTCCGGTAGGAAGCGACTCAATAATCTTGAAGAATTTGCACACTCATTATGATAATTTTAAAAAAAATTAAAATTAAATGAAACATCGCGGAAAGAGAGTAATTAACATCATTGGATTGCGGTGCAAACGTATTGAAAGAGGTATAGTCTACGAAATAAAAGCGAAAATAAAAATTCTGCTTTCTGTTAATATTCAAAGAAAACAATATTTTTTTTATCAGAACTTTCACAGTGGTAAAATTACGGGAATGAAGAATTTGATGAAAAGATAAATTGGTTTGAATTTAATTACAATAATAGAAAACATCGTTACAAATTTTGTATAATTTTGTATGGAATAAATTTGAAATGTTTATTAAATTAAGGAAAAGAACGCATGCCATTTAAATTGGAATCATCAAAAAGATAATTTTCTGCTCTTTAAGATAGTATGTAAATAATTTACGTGTAATATATTTTTCTGAAGTTATTGGCGAAAAACTTAGGAAAATAATAATAATAATAATAAGGATAAGGAATTTCCTTCAACATTGTAGAATAAAATATGATATTCTCAAGCTTACAAACAAAGCTGAAAAGATGCAGCCTCAAGTGAGAAACAATTTTTTTTATCAGCACACGGATTGCCATCTATATGTTGTAAATTGATTTAATAAAAATTTCAGTATGTATCCTATTGGCAACAATAGGCATTAGAGCTTCAGTCTTATTCTCAAGATTTTAGAAGACAAAATTGGGTTTATTGTTTAAAGCAGCACTGGGCATTGAAGGGTTAAAGATGTTAGAAGACCTTATAATCTGGCAACTCAGTTGCCCTCGTTTTCCGATTATGAGAAAGAATATTTACTTCCGCCGATTATGAGAAAGAATTATTTACTTCCTCCTCTGTTAGAAGACCTTACAATCTGGCAACTCAGTTGCCCTCGTTTTCCGATTACGAAAAAGAATTATTTATTTCCTAATATTATGAGAAAGAATTATTTACTTCCTTCTCTGTTAGAAGACCTTACAATCTGGCAACTCAGCTGCCCTCGTTTTCCGATTACAAGCAAGAATTATTTACTTCCTCCGATTATGAGAAAGAATTATTTACTTCCTCCTCTGTTAGAAGACCTTACAATATGGCAACTCAGTTGCCCTCGTTTTCCGATTATGAGAAAGAATTATTTATTTCCTCCTATTATGAGAAAGATTTATTTATTTCCTCCTATTATGAGAAAGAATTATTTACTTCCTTCTCTGTTAGAAGACCTTATAATCTGGCAACTCAGTTGCCATCGTTTTCCGATTACGAGAAAGAATTATTTACTTCTTCCGATTATGAGAAAGAATTATTTACTTCCTCCGATTATGAGAAAGAATTATTTATTTCCTCCTATTATGAGAAAGAATTATTTACTTCCTCCTATTATGAGAAAGAATTATTCACTTCCTCCTCTGTTAGAAGACCTTACAATTTGGCAACTCAGTTGCCCTCGTTTTCCGATTACGAGAAAGAATTATTTATTTCCTCCTATTATGAGAAAGAATTATTTACTTCCTTCTCTGTTAGAAGACCTTATAATCTGGCAACTCAGTTGCCCTCGTTTTCCGATTACGAGAAAGAATTATTTACTTCCTCCTCTGTTAGAAGACCTTACAATCTGGCAACTCAGTTACCCTCGTTTTCCGATTATGAGAAAGAATTATTTATTTCCTCCTATTATGAGAAAGAATTATTTACTTCCTTCTCTGTTAGAAGACCTTACAATCTGGCAACTCAGTTGCCCTCGTTTTCCGATTATGAGAAAGAATTATTTACTTCCTCCGATTATGAGAAAGAATTATTTAGCTTCCCTTCTCTGTTGTAGCACCTATAATCTGGCAACCTGAAGGCTCAAGCTCTGGATTATGAGAAAAGAATTTTCATCTGATTACAGAAAGAATTATTTTATTTCCTCCTGATTATAGAAAGCACTTATTTTACTTCCTCCTCTGTTAGAAGATTTTACAATCTGGCAAACCCAGCTATTGTTTTCCAAATTATGAGAAAGAATCATTTACCTGGACTATGAGAAAGAATTATTTACTTCCTCTGTTAGAAGACTCCATAACTGGCAACCCAGTTGCTGTCAAGTTTCGATTATGAGAAAGAATTATTTACTTCCTCCGATTATAAGAATTATTTTTTACTTCCTCCTCTGTTAGAAGATTCCATAATCTGGCAACCTAGCTGCTGTCGTTTTCTTGGATTAGTGAGAAAAGAATTATTTACTTCCGATTATGAGAAAGAATTATTTACTTCCTCCTCTGTTAGAAGACCTTACAATCTGGCAACTCAGTTGCCCTCGTTTTCCGAGTATGAGAAAGAATTATTTACTTCCTCTTCTGTGGATTTTTTAAAGCTTCAAAACGAGATGCAAATTTTAATAAAAATCTCCTTAAATTTCGAACCTTTAATCCGATTGCATGATAATGTTTTTGACTGGATTCTTTTGTCTGGCCTTGCCAGCCGCTGCATTCTGTACAAAATGATTTTTAGAACACTCAGTTTATAGAATAATGCCAGCCTAAAAACTTTATTACTAATATAATAGCCCAGATCTGTCTCTCGGTAACGCTCTGACGTCACCAACAATAAAACTCGCGCCATAGCACTGCGAGACGTTAAACGGCATTATTTCATTGTTAGATAATCTAAATTTCAGTAATTTTAAATTTTAAAGAGTAATTGTCGTTCTAATTTCAAATTTAATAAGCTCTAAAATAGTGAAATAAAATTTTATATCGATTGATGTAAAATTTATCTCGCTACAATCAATAGTTCCCGAGAAATTTTAAATTATATTAATCAATATATTTCAAATTAATTTCCGTTTTGTAATAGAAAGTAGTAAATTACGTCAGTGGTATATCATGCGGGTGATATAGTTTGTACTCCACGATGAATCTGATTATTTATTGCAATCGTGACGATATAAATTGATAATATTTTTTGGCAACGTTTGAAAAGTTGAGAAGTGCTTTGTTTTGATTAGAATTTCAAAAAAGAATTCCTTTGAAATTTTAACTTTCGATTTACGTTTGGCAAGCTGAGAATTGCATGGTTATTGAATTATAATAAAATTGTTAAAAACCAAAAAGAGGTTTTTTGAATAAAGAAATAAGTAAATAAAAAAATATTTCCTGTCATAAAACATATGTTTATTTGATTTGTTTTCAATCATTGTTAAACATTTCTCTCGTATATATATATATATCTATTTAAACACTTCAAATTTGACGGAAAATCTCTCGAATGAAGAGGCAATTTGCACCCATCATACCATAATGGGTGATTCTTTTTAGTTATGTTAATAAATGAGAAAGTGAAAATTCTGCTTTTGAATTAATGTTCAAAAAAACATTTTTTTATCATGATTTTAACATTGGCAAAAGCATACGAGTGAAAGAATCTTTCATTTGAATTTGATCAAAAAACAAAATTTTTTGAATTTCATTTCAGGAATAAAAAGCAATATTACAAATTGTGTTTAAAATTATGAATTTTGAAAAATTTAATTAAAGCAGAGAAGAATTGCACGGAAATTGTTGTCCCTAATTTTTGAATTTTGAGCTGGTCTAAAAATCCTCTTTGTGTAATAATATGCTCCAGGATTATTAGAGAAAAAACGTTAAAGTTTCGATTAATCTTTAATTAATAAAAATCTTATTAAAATTTTGAAAAACTCGTTATCTGAGAACACCTACTACCCCAAAAGTAGCTAAGTGCCGAATTCGATTTCTGTAGATAAGAGGTTCCCAACCTGTGTTACGCGTACCCTTGAGGGTACACGAAGGGCTATTCAGGGTACTACGCGTACCCCTGAGGGTACACGAAGGGCTATTCAGGGTACTACGCGTACCCCTGAGGCGTACACGAAGGGCTATTCAGGGGTGCTATGCGTACCCCTGAGGGTACACGAAGGGCTATTCAGGGGTACTACGCGTACCCCTGAGGATACACGAAGGACTATTCAGGGGTACTACGCGTACCCCTGAAGGTACACGAAGGGCTATTCAGGAGTACTACGCGTCCCACTGAGGGTACACGAAGGGCTATTCGGGGGTACGCGAATTCTAATTTGTTAATGGCGGAAACAAGAAAAACTAAGGGATTAAAAAAGCTAGAGAATTTTGTTTATCCAAGTGAATACTCGCTATTTAATAACTTTATCACTTGAATAGTTAATTATTATGAAGCGTAACTTTTAGCCATCCTTATAAGTTAAACCGAAATAATTACAATACTGATTTCATTTGCTTTGGCGTTGAACTAATTCTATTGTAAAAATGGTATAAAATGTAAAATCAAAAATAAGTTCTGCAAATGTTATTAATTCGACTCATTTTACTTTTAAGTTAACATTAACATTATTAATTAAAACTTATTTGCTTAGACAGATGGTTGGATGGGGGAGTCTTGGATGTCATTAGTAGGGGGTACTCGAAAACAAACAAATAAATAAAAAATATGAAAAAATTGAAGAGGTACGGAACCCCCGCTCTAGATCCGATGGAACGTAGCTTTCTGTGTGCAACGATTTTTGCATCACGAAATTTACATATATTTTGAAAATATATGTATGTATGTATAAATACGAAATTACATATATTACATATCTGAAAACATTGTCATGTTAAAAATATCATTCCCCACCACAATAATGTCAAGATTGGTTGATTCAGCACCACATATACAGCGGATCTTACAGGAACTACGATTAGGATTTGCCATTTTTCGTTCAAGTATTAGGGTTTTTGCAAAAACTGACAACGGATTTCCGAAGAACTTGAAATGATATCAAGAAGAATCAACTGAATCAGAATATTCTTGTTTTGAAGGTAACAGTGGTAATAAAGGTTCTGTCAATTCATAGAAGAATAGTGTTACAAACATGGAAAGTCGCTTCCCAGCAATGTGAGTCTTATGGTTGGGAAGAGAGTTTTACAGGGGTAAGTATGAGCCACGTCTGGACCCCTGATCTTAGCTTCAAACTTGGCGACTTTGTCGACGAAATATGGGATCTCAAAGGTGCTGGAATCTTCTCGATATCTCTATTAGCAGAGGAGATACGCTTGAATGTTCTAGATGATTCCATGTGACGTCACGGCCTGACGGGGGAGACTATATAAGGAGAGCGCTTGGATGATGGAGCGAGTGTTGATCGACTGGGATCGCTTTGGAACGCGAACGTCTTTGGAGTTCTATCCGCTGTGTGAGCTAGTAAGCTATTAGACGCCGAGCGGTAGTAGCGTTGATCCATTGGGAACGACTTTAGAGTTTCGTCCGCAGTGCGAGCTAGGAAGCTGGTGAGCTGAGCGCTATTGAAAGTGCAGTTATTGTCGTTACTAGTTATTTGCTGGATAGTTGAGGAGATACGCTTGAATGTAATAGATAATTCCGTGTGACGTCACGGCCTGCCGGGGGAGACTATACAAGGAGTATGTTTGGATCACGAAGTGAGTGAATGTTGATCGACTGGGATCGCCTTGGAGTGCGAACGTCTTTGGAATCTCTCTTTGGAGTTATATCTGCTGTGCGAGCTAGTAAGCTGTTAGACGCCGAGCGGTATTGAGCAGTGTTGTTGATCGACTGGAACGACTTTGGAGTTTCGTCTGCAGAGCGAGCTAGAAAGCCGGTGAGCTGAGCGCTATTGAAAGTGTTGTTATAGTCATTATTAGTGATTTTCCGACTATTTGTGTTGATAAATATCAAAGTGCTGAACTGTTATTACCTGTGAATTGTTGTCTGTTTACATTGGTAATCTGCGCAAGAACTATTGTTTCCTGTACTTGTGCTACGTGTTTTCCTGTATATTTGTAAATAAACCTTCATTCTCCATTATCCTGCGTGTTGGACTGTTTACACCATACACCTACAGAAAGACTTTTGAAACAATATGTAGATTTTAGTTTGATTGTAAATCAGTGCGGCAATGAAATTGCCATCATTGAAATCACAATTTTCTGAATTTTGAGATTGTATAAAAATTGTTTTCTTCGAATACTGTTTACCGAAGCTGGACTCAGAGAACAAAATCATGAAAAGTAAATTAAATATAATAAATCCTGCCGGCAAATCGGAAGGTGAAGGTAGATTCATTTTGTCTAGGTTAAGTGCTCATATACACAAGTATACTGCACGTATCTTCAGGGAAATCGAGTCTCGAATCCGGTTTCGAAGCCCAGACTCGACCACTATGCCCTCTAAACATAGGTAAATTTGGGTAAGGGGAGTTGGAACCCTAAGTCCGTTAAGTCCTTAACCCTGTTACTTCGATGTATCTTTTCTCAAAATCTGTTATAGATGCCTGTTTGAAATTTTTTATACAAGCAAAGTACATCTTTTTCACTATACTGAAATGATTTTTTAAAAAATTCAAAAATTTATTTTTTACAAATTTTTTTGTGTCAAAACAAAAAATGTGAAATTGTCCATTTCGATGTACCTTTTCTTAAAATCTATTATAGATACATGTTTGAAACATTTTATACAAGTAAAGTACACCTTTCTCATTATACTGATGTGAGTTTTTTTTAAAAACTCAAAACCTTATTTTTTTCATTTTTTTTGTGTCAAAATAGGATAAAACTTCACTATGTCTAATTAAATGTTTTGTAAATTTATAAAAAATTAAAAATTAACCAAAAACTTATTTCAGTATAATGAAGAAGGTGTACTTTACTTGTATACAAAATTTCAAACATGTATCCTTAACAGATTTTGAGAAAAGGTGCATCGGAATGGCCAATTTCACATTTTTTGTTTTGACACAAAAAAAATTGTAAAAAATAAATCTTTGAAGTTTTTAAAAAAAATCATTTCAGTATAATGAGAAAGATGTACTTTACTTGTATAAAAAATTTCAAACATGAATCTATAACAGATTTTGAGAAAAGGTGCATCGAAGTAACAAGGTTAGGGTTAACGGGGGATTTAGGGTTTCAACTTCCCTACCAAATTAGGCCTTACTTTTGGCAAAATTCGCCGAGTAACTATGTACCAAATCTGGTAGCCCTAAGTCCATCGGTCTGCCCAGTAGAGTGTTTTGACCGATTTTTACATACATCACGCAATTTACAGAAAGTATATGCCAACCTGAAAAAACATTATTATGTTAATATCCCTCATATAGTTTCAAAATGGATGGCACTCAAGCTAAACTTAACTATTTTGTTATTGCTGATCGAATTCTGCAGGTCTCAGAGATTTTGTTTTCTTGCCTATGTTATTCAACATTCATGCTGATGATTTCCCCCTCATTACATTTTCATCATGTCTCTTTTTTTCTTTTGTCACATGATGTAGAAAGACAAAAAATATTTTTTCAGTCGATCATTAGTTTTTTAGCCTTTATTGTTAAAAAAGAATTCAGTTATTAAAGTATTTTCTTCCTCTTTTTGTTCTATTTATTGGGAAAAACCTATTTAGAGTATGAATGTTCTCTTTTGCTTATTAATGACGTACGGCGCATTTAAAATTTGATGCTTCTTATGGGTGTTGCAATTTTCCGACCCGAATGCGTGTCTGTCATTTACTGTCACGCACTTCACAATGTTCGATAAATATAGAAATTTTGTTACGAACATAAGTTGGATTATTGATACAATGTTGCAGAGATAACAAATTCGAATCTACAACTAATTCCTGAAGTGCGTGACGCATTTGAATGGAAAAGTTATAAGTTATTTATAGAGTCATTGCCTAATTCAGCAATAACAAATATTTTTTTGTCTTGTTGTGGGAAATACTTATTGATTCTTTTTAAATGTAACCATTTATGTTTATGTAAACATTGACGGGCTTTAAATCGGTCAAAATAATTCGGCGGGTTTTAATTCTTGCTTTCTTGGAAGCAATCTATATACGCATTTCTCTTGTGCCACTCCCCAAAAAACGCGTTATTTAGTTATAGGATTTGGCAACATTTATGTCAATTTATTGATCACGTGATTTCACGTTCTAGATGTAAACAAAACAATGTAATTCAGTTTGACCCTTTCTCAGAGTGGGCAGTGATGCCGACTCTCATGTGTAGTCCTCAATTCGAAAATTAGTTCTCAATTTTTTTTCCTCAATTGTAGACAAAAACGGCTTTATAGCAAGCATACGTCTCAAACATGCATTTCTATTGATGATTCTCGGATTCCAAAACCCTCCGCACTTTTGCGCATGCGCCAGGCGGAGTTGATTTCACCAAAATAGGGTGAAGTGAGATACGGAGGGGAGATATTTACATTTTACTTAGCGTGAGCTAACAAAAAACTTCGGAAATGCGCTCCATCTTACTCACTGCCTGTCACCCCGCTCCGGAGTAAAATCGTGCTAAATCTAAACCTAAACCTTTCAGTACTAAATCTAAACCTAAACCTTTGACCTTTTATTCCAACGAGTTAGTAATGAATCTCAACCGTGCTGTTAAATATTATCAAAAGAAGACTAATTCAATGTGCAATATCAAACCTGGGAGAAGTGCTACGCAATCCTTCTGGGGATTGGCGCGCATCAACTAGCCAGTGGCACAGCCCCCTAGCTATATTTTAAAACTTGCTTTCATTTAGACCAGAGG
>BGPR01034899.1:0-16243 GCA_013235015.1 Araneus ventricosus
TTGTTTTGGTTGCATCTAGATGTTTTTAACGAGTGACAAGCGCGCATACGCACAAATTGATCCTTTCATCGGTGTTTTTCTTATCAGGCTATATTGCGCCACGTTTCGATTGGACTGTTTGGTTCAACTCTTCGATGCAATTACTCCATAAATTCGAATTTGAATAAAACTTCGTTTGGAATTCTTCGGAATGAATATCGGTTCAGTACCGTGTATGTTATTGTGGTGTGTTTCGTTTCTCAATGAATAAGCGAAGCTACGATTATTCCGCTATGCTGAAAGCGAAGCTGCTGATGTCTTTTTTAAGTTAAAAATTTTCCCGGTACATGCTTGAAATGCCGCAGGCATTGCGTGCGGAAATTCTATTTTCGGAATTTTTTTAAAAACGTGGATTCCTAACGTTCACTGAAAAAGCAGAGCTACTAGTTTCCTGCTATGTTGAAAGCAAAGCCGCTGATGTTTTTTTAAGTTTAAAAATTTGCCCGGTACACACTTGAATTGCCGCAGGCATTGTGTGCTCAATCTCTGGTTTTCAGGTGACGCATGCGCAAGAAAGCAATAAAAAGGTTACTGCACATCCAAAACAATATTTGGCGACGGCACATGAAATTGCGCCAAGAAGATTTGGCGAGAAGCAGGCCAGCACCGTAAACTCCAGGTTTACCCAGTTTACAAGTCGAATATTGTAAATTACAGACATTAAGAGTAGTATGACTTGTGCAAATTATTTTTGCTTCTGATTTTTCCAAGGTACAACACGAACAAAACTGAATTACAAGTAAAAATATATTTATATATAAAAATCAAAGTGCACAGAAAGAAATTAATAAATGCATTTCAGTATCAAATAAACACTCAGAATAAATGTTTTTTTATACAATACTACCGTTGAGCTCAAAATTCTGAAATCAAAATAAATTCTAGGCGAACACAGATGAGTTTTAAGATTACTCAATAAAAGCAAAAGACATCTTACTTTCATTTTTTTTTACTTGATGAATCAGCTAAGTAATTATACTTTAGAATAAACACACGGTGTCTTTCATTTTCAATATATGCCTGGATGGCAAAAATGATTCAATATTTAAATCTTTATCAAATATATTAAGATTATCGTTAGATATTAGTTGAACCAATAATACAAAATACAATTTACTTAGCTTTTAGCTTGCTTGATGAAGGTTTTCGTCTCCAGAATCTCTCCGGTCATTCAGGATTGGCAAATCATTAATGAAGATGCTTGAAACACCGTTTGGAGAGATGAGAGAATCGTTGTTAATTAAGTTAACTTTTAAAACTTAATTAGCGGGGAATCGGGACCGCATTGGGCGCCATTATTTTTTGTGTAAACTAGTGTGTCTTCTTTAAAGGAATAAAAGTGAGACAATCACATTTATAATTATTTACTTACTTAAGACATAGTTACAGACACACACAATTACAAAACACACACAAAACAATTAACATAAAAAATGATTAGGTGATTTAAGAAAGAAAATGATTAACTGGGGCACTTGACATAAAAAGAGTCAATCTCACGGGGCAAGATCCACCGAGTCTCTGTCAGTATATAGCATTGTCCCATAGGTGCTTTTGACAGAGAGACGTGTTGAGTTGATGTACGCCTGTATGTCGGCGTTACACTACTCTTATTGTTACAAATTAAATCTTTAAGTTTAATGTGTTTATCTTGACTATATATTTGTAAATATCTTTTTCTTATGTCGTTTACGAGATAACTATTTCTGGTGTTTATCTGCATGTGAATACGATTTTTTTGTTAACTTTTCGTATCTTAGTATTTACAATCAAGGGTGGATCTAGGAATCTGATAAAGCGGGTTAATATAGAAAAAAACTTTCCGTGTTTTGAAATCATAAAAATTTAGAATAATTTAATTAAAATAATTATTAATTTCAAATTAATTAAGATGTAATTAGTTGAATTTTAAGTATTTAAATTGAATTTACTAAATATATATAGCGGTGGATCTTGTAATCCATGAAGGATACTGTGGAAAAAATATTCTTTATATTATTGACTTTAAAAAAGTACTTTATAGTCAAATAAAATTGTTTCTTTTAAAATTTGTTACCCAAAACGTTTTGTCCTCTTTACCAATTTCTCTTGGACAATTTAATCGAGTTCTTCTTGCAAAACATGTCAACCTAATCACAGTTTCCAATTCGCTAGCCATATTTTCAATTCTAATTTTAATTGAAACTCCGACTTTCTAAAACGACTGTCGTACTTCAAAGCTGCATGAATATCATTGTCCTTTTGCTTTCATTCTTCGATTTTATAAGACCTCCCAGAGGAAATAATCCTATAAAAATCTGGATTTAACTATTACTCAGTACTGAAATAAAATAATCATCTATGGGCAAAAATATCACTCGTCTTACAGTGCGTATCAAAAGCTGAAGCACAACAATAATCTTAAGATAAAATTATAAATATTCATGCAGTTCTCGCTCCCCTTCCCCTTCAAAACAATCGACGGCACCATAGACCTTATTTGCCTATTTTTAAACCGGCCCTGGGAATACCAGAATAAACTCAGTACAATGTTAATAAAATCGTAAATGAAAATTGTGCTTTGGAAATTAATGTCCAAAGAAAGCAATTTTTAAATCAAAACTTTAAGACTATCAAAAACATACGAGTGAAACATTTGTTGAAACAATGAAAGTGGTTGGAATTTTATTCAAACAATAAAAATCATTGTTACATATTGTGTGTAAAATTAGTTTTGAAAAATTTATTAAAATTAAAGAAAAAGTCGCATAACAATAAAATTCGTGTAACCGAAAATCTCATTTTGAATTTTAAAGGATGTGAAATTTTTTTTTGTATTTGAAGGGAAAATTATTATTTCGATTAATTTTATTTAATTAAAAATATGATTAAAATGTTGAAGCGCATAAGAAGTAACGACCTCCGAATTCGGTAGCTCTAGGCCCAATGGTCCTACATCTCGCAGTTTACAGAAAGTATGCCAGCCTAGAAACATTGTCATGTTTAAAAGCAAACACAGGAGTAAAACCCGGTAAAGCAATGAAAATGAAGAGCATTTTATTACAGCAATACAAAGTATGCTCAAATTGTAATTAAGAACTAATTTTTAGAAATTTGTTAAAATTAGTACCACATAAAAGTAATAAAGTTGGAATCATTAAGAAGATAATATTGATATACAATATGAAAAATCTAAAAAGAAGGATAATTTTTACACTGTATTCTTAAGAAAAGAAAAGAATGCGGCTTTTCATTAAAGAATGAAATTGGTATGATTTTCTCTATATGTGTTTGAAAATATTATTCGGAAACATATTTTTAAATATTTTTAAAAATTTGCTGAAATAAAAAAAAATTGCAAAATCAAAATAAACATTCAACAAATGAACAAATATAAAAAAGCAATGAAAAAATGCCGAGAGTTCTAATAAGGAGAAAATATGTGTATTAACAATGGTGAGGGGAGAAATAAATAATATAAACACAAGAGCAACGACTGGCAATTAATTTTGCAATTCTAGAAGTGTTGTGGAAAAATATCAATGTCAAATTTAAATGGAGAGTATATTTGCTAGTGGATAGTAGAGTATATATATATTTATATAGATTTCAAAATGTTGTACAAATTAATTTTGTATTATATATTTTCCGAAGCTATAACAGAGAAACGCCAAAATTTCACTTCATTTATAATTAATTAAAGTTTTTTTTAATGACGCTTTGAAGCACACCCTACAAAGTATGTTAGTGCTGCGCTCTAGAGCACCTACAAGCACAGCACAATATTCGCATCTGTAAATAGTAGAATTATATAGAGCAAAAATAAGCATTTGAACTAGTTATTTCACAGCATCAACAAACTATACACGTATTTTCTTTCATTAAACTCGTCAGAAGTAACCTATCATTTTTGCGACAAAGTGTATCTTAAATCAGATATCGATAAAAAAATATTTATTTCAATTTAATACATAAAATATTTTTATTTCTTTTAATGGCTGAAAACTTTTGAATTTAAATAAAAAATGGTTAATGAAATAAATTATATTAGTTTTTGAAAATCATAAAACTTCAATTCACTGAAATTCCTGCCATTTCATGCTAAGATTTTTTTTTAATACTTGGAATGAAAGGAATAGAATTTCACCAAAACGGCGCGTGCTTGCAAAATATAGTAAAACCTACGTTGCCCGAACAGCTGAACAAGCATAGTTCCTGTTAGTGCCTCTAGACGGCGATACCGTCAATCGCCATCTACAGGAGCTAATAGGAACCATACTCGTTCCGGACTAGGTTAGAGAGGTTAGGAAATGTCTCCTACGGTTAACGCTACCCGACAGATGACGGGTGTAGAATAGCTGGGTGACTCATTATCCGGAGGACACATCTTGTTCCGGAATGGTAGAATGGGGAAAAGCATTAGAAGTGAGGAGGAGAAAATAACCAATTCGGAGGGCAGATAAATTCCGGCTTGATAGAGAGACGGCTTGCTGTATGGTTGCCTTCGAGAAAAACGTTTTCGCCAACAGATGGAGGATTCGTTTATTCGCCAAGAATGGGATGCATTTTTCTAATACTTGCATGCATTTGAGTATCGGTTCTCGCTCGGGATCGGGAAGAGCAGTAGCATAAAGAAGCTAGGCCTTATGCAGGCGTGTTCTTATTTAATAAATTGATAATAACATAATATAAATTGATCATGTAAACAAAAAATTAAATTTTACGATTCGTATTCTTTATTGGTATGCAAAATAATGATATGAATGAAGGTTGTGCTTTGGTGAGCATGAAAATATAGACCTTTTGCAGGGCGTTTTCTTTTTAATAAAATTACAATAAACTAATCCGATTTTATTATGTAAACAGATTTAAATTTCACGCATTTTATCTTATATTGATTTGCGACATGTAAGTCTGAATGTTTGTACAGGACTTTGAAATGAAGTTTTTCATTTTAAAAATTTTAATATGGCTTACAACGAACAGATTTTTTATTATATTTGTATTCTTTTGAGTTGGGGTATTATAGTTAGCTGTTCTGACTTCCATTCCTCAACTGATATTTTTTTCACAGTTTCTTAAAAGTGAGTGTGGTAACACATTAAACTGAAGTGAACAAGTTTATACCATATGTTATTCATTCTAACTGTCACTGCCAGGACCTCCTTATTATAATGGTATAATAACATTTTTTGGGCATTTCGGCTGCTGCTTCAACTTGCAGTTAAGGCAAAAAAAATCTCTTTCTTTTTTAATCTTATATTTAGAAAATGGGTATATGGTTATGCTTACCATTCTGAATCTTCTGTAGAATAGATACAGCATTATTTTTTTCTTTAAATAAATTATTCATTTATTATAAATTGAAAATTAATGAAACATAAATATTCCATATCGTAACTATTTAAAAAATCTTGCACATAAAGGACCAGGAAAATTAATAGTTTTCTCACATGAAAAGAAGCGCATAATTGTTTAATCTTTAGAACTTATGCAAGATGTGGTTTTCAGAGGGATATAGAGTGTATAGCTACAACCTAAAAACAGTTCCACACAAAATAGCACGTTCTTTGGAAGATGACGAAAATTTGCAACCAGATGTTTCTGTTCTCTCTTGTATGCCTTCAAATTTTCAGAACATGTCCTTGTATCCATCCCAAGAGTATAGATCACAAAGCGCAATTTCATCAACATACAAAGATTTGAAATGAGCAAAAATATCACCAAAAGCTTAAAATTTCGCAACTGCATACATGAATAATTCAAAGCAAACATGAAAATGTGTACAGACAAGCGTTGGTGAAATTTTAACAAGTGGAGATGTAATGAAAGGCTAAGAATTGAAAGAGAAAGTAGCAATATAATTTCCTAAAATACAACCGTGAGACTAAATCTAACAGTAGGTGCCTGGGTAAAAGCATTGTATTTAGGGAGAAAAGCAAGCCTGAATTCAATGGCAAAATTATAGCTGTTGAAGGAATTACCTATGAAATGAAATATTTGAAAAATTTAAGGTGGGCAACTTTTCTAGCTATAAATGACACAAATTATATCAAAGATGATTCATATAAAACAAATTTTGAACGAACCGCAATTTAGTAAGAGAGATCATTAATTTTTTGAGGAATAACAGATATACAGAAACATATATTGGTGGGAAAAACCCTATTTTATTTTTGCCTAATTTACTGTTTAATTTGTGCCTTTTAAAATAAATTAATAAAAAAAAACATTTTTTAAATCTGATTTTTACTGTTATTATATCACTGTACTGTAACAAATAATTTATTATTTAGCATTTGCTACTGTTTCAGATTTGCATACCCATTTTCACCCGTGTGAGATAAAATGGGTATACAAAACATATGGTTAAAAACTATCTCCCAGGAAACATATATATATATATATATCAAATTACTTAATTTTTGCTTAATATATATAATCTTTAGAAAAAAGTTTTGAAAAAGTAATGTTTTGATAATACTTCTTAAGTGAAAAGCTAAAAGTAATGTATTTTCTACCCATTTCACACCTGACCCTATCCATGATATAATTTTTGTGTGTGTGTGAAATAAATGCATGCCCAATGATACTATTGGTGGTACAAACAGTAACATTGAAGGAAAGTTTAATAGCTTGAATTCCCATGAACACATGAATTAAATGCATTATTTAAATTACATTTCGCCTATAATCGTTCGAAGATTCAAGTTTATAAAATATTAGTTTATGCAGGTACCCTCTCTACTTAGTTTCTCTCAAAGAGATAATTAAATTCACCTCACTTAAATGCCGATATCTTTCCGAATTTTAACGGGATTCAACTTGAATTTTTATATGACTTGCTCTATATATCTGCCTTTGAAGTTATTAAAGAAAAAGTATGCTACGTCTTGTATATGCGCCGTAAAAAGTATTTAGTACAAATACTCATATTTCCCCTACTATTGAACGTATTTACTTCAAATTTTAATAAAAAATTTCTATAACGTATTGCCAAGTGTTCTGTAAATTTCGAATAAATTGAATGAAAACGTTGCATGTTATAAGCAAAAAACATGATTGAAAATTTGGGATCGTTTCAAGAAACCTAATATCTTCGAAATATCCGTGCCATTTTTACGAATTGCATGTAAGCAAATGAGCATATTAAACATAACTATTGATAAAATTGGCAGATCATTATCAGCTTTCTGTGGAACGGGGTGAGCCGAAATGTCTTTTTGTCTTCATCCATTTCTGGTTGTTCCCCTAAATGCCCTCGTGACTGAATCTCCAGTGTAAAACGTATACGTTACACGATTCTCCATAACTGATTTCGAATCATAGTATTCGTATTAATTGCAGATTGTTCAATTTACGAAACGGTCCTTAATTTTAGAACACCAGTGCATAAATCACCAACTTTCCTAGATATTAAATCACCATTAGAAACTTGTAGGGAAATACTAAAATCTGCACAAGATTCTTTTAAGTCATCTTCGGACATATTCTGAAATTCATTTAGAAATTAATTCAATTAGAATGAATGTGTTACATTAATTTAAGGAGTCAAATTTTTTCTGAATGTAATTCTAAGCAGAATCCACAATTGCTAAGTAAAATTGAACTTTAAATAATAATCTTGGGTCTTCGGTCTTCTTTATCAGTGTATTCATGACCGAAAAGACGAACTTTCTGTGCCTTTTAAAGAGAAATTCTATATTAATATTAATATAAGAGAAATTCTATAATACATTGCGAGTGGAACGAATCGTTTCTCTTATGACTTCATTGAAAATAATGGATTAACACACAGTTCAAGGTCACAAAATTGTAATACGAGTGTTTCTTGCGATATTGATACTCCAAGAAATTATCTAGAAGCCAGTACAAAGTAGTATTGGTCCCAAAATTTGAATTTTTGAATGCTGAAATAATGATTTTTTAGGGATAATACTTTCTGAAGTTATCGGGAGGAAGCGTTCGCATTTAGCTTAATTTTTAATAAATTCAAACTCTAGTGAAAAAAAATTGAAAAATTGCTCAGAAGTGGACATTTCCACCCACTAAATTATGTTTGTGCCACATTTGGTAGCTGTTGGGTCATAATGAACCATGTAGAGTGCCAAAAGATAGACACAGTGCCTTATTAGTTGTAGATCTTAACCTTGTTATAGCATTATGAAACGCGGAGCCGGATTATTAAATAGGCAAATTAGGCATCTATCTATGGGTCCCGCAATTTTGGTAGGTCCCGAAGCCTCGATAAATTTGTTATGCTTTCAGAGCAATTTCAAATTTAGTGTTTTTATTTAATTTACGAAATGACCGTACATTCGAACATATTCAAAGTAAAATCAAGTATTGTTTAAATTAGGAACATTATTTTAATATATTCCTAATTAATTACCTTATAGTAAAGGGAATTTCGTATTTTCAAGCGAGGAGAGTTAGCATGGTGACGTCACAATATTCCCCACTGGTTCTTCAGCCTTTGTATTTCTCTGGACAAGCGTTTCGATAAACGAATGACAAGGCAATAATAGATGCATTTGTGAGTAGAGTAGTATCAAGAAATGAAAGATAATATTAACAGATTTACAGCTCTCAGGAGCCGAGCCCTATTTCCCCCTCCATCAATTTACCCTTAACCGCTGCCTTTGAGAAGCTTCCCCCGTTTGCCTCAGGCATAGTCTATTGTGCATTTTTGTCATAGAAGCAATAAACCAGTCATTGAGAAGACATAGCCGGTCCCGACATACCCCCTGCGTAGAGTCTCGCATATCCGTCACTTTACTCGGAGTGTTTATTTACAGAGCGAATTAAAAGGGGCGTGAGTCTTACACAAACACATGGTCTTACACCAAAGAGAAATAAAAGTAAACACTCATACTGATACTAAAAAAAAGAAGACTGAAAAGATAAAACATGTGTCATTGCAAATACAAACAAATTTATACTGATAACAAATTTCCAGCATTTCCATTCTAATGAACGGAAGATCAGGGTAAGATTTAACAGACAGAAAGTAGGTAGCATGTTTTGTTCAAAGCAAGCCTTCAAAGAAAGGCGCAACGACAAAAATGCTATTCAAGAGGTGACACCTTTTGAGTGCTGAATGTGAGAAAATCTGTTTACTTCAATCACAGATACACATTCCTATCAGGCATTTTGATTAAGTGCTTGGGAAAAACCAAACTAAGATAAACTTGATACTTTAATTTCAAATAATGGGGGGGGGCGGTAAAGAAAGATTCGAATAGGCAAAGAAGGCAACTGTTTAGGATACCAAAGAAATTTAAATATTTTTAAAATTATTTCTACGATAATTTTTTTTTTGCTTTCAATTCCAAGTGCCGTGTACTTGATTTTATTCACGTCAGAAGCAAGCATCGTTCAAATTTAAGAACATAAATCTTAGGATTTTTTTCCATGCTTCCAAATTCCCTTGCTGAATCAGTGTGCTGCTTTTATCTTCCTTTTTACATTAAATCAATAGCTGTCGCGAACTTTGCATTAGAGAATTTAGTTCGAGTTAAACATTTTACATTTTTTATCATTATATTTAAAATTACTTTAAATTTAAGATTAAAATTAATTTTTTATACACGCAAGACATCGAAACAAACTTATGTAAAGGTTATCCGCTAGTGAATGTTTTGTGATTTCAATTTATCACTTGAAAATTGATTATATAGAGATAAAAAAAATGAATAAAATATATCTGATGTTTAATGTTGGGCATAGGTGGCCCCTAAATTTCATTACCTATACACCTCAATTGGTAACCCCTGTTAACAGGGCTTAATTCTGCCCTGTGTAGCATGATGATGTTTAGGCTGGATTGTCTGTCTTGCCTTCGTCTGACTTGATTATATCAGCCGTTACATTCAGTGCATAACAATTTTTACATCACGAACTTTACAGGAAAAATGTCCAGTCCGGATTAAGCTCTGCGGCGGCTCTTAGGCAATGAAAGTCTTAGGGACCCCTTTTTCCCTTTCAAACCTCCCAAACCAGGTATTTTTAACAGATTTTAATTTAATTTATACATAAGCAATTTTATGTAACAAATATTACGACAAACTGAAATGACAAAAGATCTCTAAGACAGTTGGTTTCAATATATATATATATATATAAATCTAAATATAACTTGTTATATATGCTCATACAGAAACAAAGTAAACAAGGCATATCAAGAAGCAAATCCTATGCTAAAAATTCATTATTTAAGCAATACAACCAAATCTAAAAAATCTAAAGAATTGAAGATACCATAGTTACCATGAACAAAAATTAAGTTTAAACATTTATATGTCAATATGTAAAAAAACTCTGTTGTTATTAAAAGTATTGAAAAAGGCAATCCAAGTATATGGACTTTTCAACAAATAATATAGCAACCTTGGGTGTGAACAAGCTTTAGCCAGGTTAAATTAATTTTGCTGTACAAACCATCCCTCTTACTAAAGTTGTTGCAAAAACAGACAGGGTAATTTACCCTAAAAGGAAAGAATTTAGGAAGAAAAATCATACACTAACCCTAACAATAAAACATAACTGTTTGTAAAGGACTAAAATTCAAGATAAAGATATGTAATACAACAATATATTGCACTAAAAACAATAAATGCGCCATTCAATAAAATACCCATACTTATTCATTAAGCATTAAATAATCAGTGTCTCTACCTATTCTTACTAGAATTCCACATTTTTAATATAAACCTCCACTTAGCTTGATATCACAGACTGCCAAAACTAGATTTCCAACTATGAAACTAAAAAATTGAATAAATAATATAATTAATTTTGATAATAAAGAATTAGTAAGATATCTATATTAAAAATCTCAAAACCAGCTGAAAATGTAATACAATTATTTATCTAGATATTATATTAGAAAATTAGTAAAACTCTCTATTAATAAGGAATATTTCCATTCAAAACTCCTGGCGCCATCTATGTAATAAATCTGAAGCCAATAAAACAAGAACCAAATTTGAATAAAATTACACATTACAAGTAAAATATGAAAAAACACAAACCTTCCAGCAAAGAATTAAAAATATTCCATTAAATACCAATATGAATGTTTTATTCTAAATGACCTATATATTTCTTCTCTATATACACTCTTAAAAAACATTTTTGCATTCCATAAACCATTGCAAAACAATAAAAAAATTTTATGTTCTTAGTTCTATTATCATTGTCTGTTACTAAGTTATTATTTCTAATTATATAATTTTTCACTAAATTCTTGAAGACAGAAATGCTAAGATTACTATCCCAAAAAGGAAATTTATTAATTTGAAAATTAAATACATTTCTTTTATCAAAGATATCTGTTACTATTTTATTCTCTATAATTATTATATCTAGATCTAGAAATTCTGCAGCTAATTCATTGTCATTAGTTTTTATAAGTTTTAAATAATTAGGATGGAAGTCAAAGTATAAATATATATATATAATATGTATATATATGTAGTTAAATATTTTCCAAACATCAAAATTGTATTAACATTTTCAATATAGACACTCATTAAACTAATAATTAAAATTAAAATAATGTTACCTTATTAATAATCATACAATGAAATGCAAAATGATAGATCATAAGCTAATGTATTAATACTATTTAGACTATTATTACTATGAAAAGACAACCCAGAAATTGGAATTCCAACAATCAAATGCTTATCAGCCTTGGGAACGGATATGTCGCATTAATCCGAATTTTAAGGTGCCAACCCTCTGCGAAAGCCAATTGTTGGAGAAAACAAATAGTATGGGAGTAAATCTCCAAAATATTTCAAGATAAGAAACAAGAAAATATAACTAAATGCTTACCACTTCGTAGTCTTAGCTATTGTAATGAAATGAGCTATATACAAAATATAGTTCCTCATATAAAGTGAAAATATTATTACTAAATTAGGTTATGTATACTATACTAAACATCATTAAAAAGTAAACTATAAATTTAAATTAAACTCATTATAATAATATATATTAATATGGAAATTTACTTAAAATTAAACGATGCAATCTTATTCTAAATATAGTGGCGCCATCTACCTATGTAGTGAAATACTAAAATCTTTGTGAATTCTATAAATATGATCACTTCAAAATAAATAAATCAAAAAGACTATTAATTTAAAGGTGTTAACAATTTTTTATTAACATAAGCGAACATGAAATTAATAGGAAATCCATATCTCATATATATATATGCATATATTTTTTTAATCCATTCTAAATAGTTAATAGTGAAAGTCAGCCAGAGCTGTAGACTTGTGAGTCATTTTCCAATTGAAAAAATATTGGACGATACTAATCTGCAAATAAATTTGAAAACTTGAAAAAAAATCCTAAGCCAAATGTTCCGAAGTTTAAAAGATACTTGATTTTAATTAGAGTATTTACGAGTACTTTGCCTATTTTGTAATCCGGCCCTGGGAATGCCAGAAAAAAATCACTATAATGTTAATAAAATCGAAAATGGAAACTGTGCTTTGGAAATTAATGTCCAAAGAAAGCAATATTTAAATCATATCTTTAAGAATGGCAAAAATATACGAGTGCCAAACATTTGATGAAACAATAAAATTGTTTAGAATTATATTATCACAATAAAAATCAATGTTACATATTGTGTTTAAAATTAATATTGAAAAATTTATTAAATTTTTTTTAAAAGTCGCATGCCAATAAAATTCGTATTTCCGAAAAGCGTATTTTGAATTTTAAAGGGTGTGAAAATGTTTTTTGTACAATATTATAATCCCAGGTTATTGAGGGAAAATTTATTATTTCCCTTAATTTTAATTAATTAAAAAAATATGATTTAAATGTTGGAACGCCCTCGCTCAGTGAGCACCTAAGAAGTAACGCCCTCCGAATTCGGTAGCTCTGAACCCAACGGTCTTGCATCTCGCAGTTTATAGAAAGTATGCCAGCCTGAAAACATTGTCGTGTTTGAAAACAAACACAGGACTAGAAAACCGGGAAAGCAATGAAAATGAACAGCATTTTATTACAGCAATACAAAAAAATGCTCAAATTATCATTAAGAACTAATTTTTAGAATTTTTTTAAATTGGCAGAACTTAAAAGTAATAAAATTGGAATCATTAAGGAGATCTAATTGAGATCTAAATTTGAAACATCTAAAATATTGAGATAATTTTTGCATTGTATTCTTAAGAAAGGAAAAGAATGCGACATTTAATTAAACAAGGAAACTAGTATGATTTTCCTTATATTTATCTGAAAATATTGTTGGAAAATAATATTTAAAAATTTTTTTAAAAGTTTGTTGAAATAAAAAATTGCACAATCAAAATAAACATTCAACAGATGAACAAAATTAAAAAAAAAAGAAATGAAAAAAAAAAATGCCGAGAGTTCTAATAGGCGAAAATATATATATAAACAAAGGTGAGGGATGAATAAATAATATAAAACACAAACGAAACGACTGCACAATTAATGCTGCAATTCTAGGAGTGTTGTGGAAAAATTTCAATGTCAAATTTAAATGGAGAGTATATTTGCTAGTGGATGGTGGATATATATAGATTTGAAAACGACGTAAAAATCATTTTTGTAAAATAACATTTTCCGTAGTTATCGCAGGAGAAAAACCAAAATTTCGTTTCATTTATAACTAATTACCTAGTTTTTATTTTAAATATCGCTTTGAGGCACACCCTACAAAGTATGTTCATGCAGCGCTATAGAGCGCCTACAAGCACACAACACACATATTCGTATTTGTAAATAGTAGAGTTATAAAGAGCAAAAATAAGCATTTGATCGAGTTATCCCAAGGTATCAACAAAATATACACGTATTTCTTTCATTAAACTCGTCAGAAGTAACCTATCATTTCTGCGACAAACTGTATCTTAAACAGAAATATGATTAAAAAAATATTTATTTAAATTTTACACCAAAAATATTTTTATGGCTTTTAACTGCTGAAAACTTTTTCATTTAAATAAAAAATGATTAATGAAATAAATCAGCTTAATTCCTGAAAGAGTATAAAAATTGAATTCGCAGAGGAAAGAAGGCTTCAATGACATTCGTGGCTTTACATGTTAGGATTTTTAAAAAAACTTATAATGGAAAGGAATAGAGTTTCACCAATAAAGTGCGTACTTGCCAAATCTAGTAAAACCTTCATTGGCCGAATAGCTGAACAAGCATAGTTCCTGTTAACGCCTATAGACGGCGATACCTTCTATCGCCATCTACAGGCGCTAACATGAACCATTCTCGTTCCGGAACAGGTTAAAGGGGGGTAGGAAATGTATCCTCCGGTTAACGTTACTCCAAGTAAACTGCTTTTTGGTAGCGTTAACAGGAGAACACATTTCCTTCCCCCTCTAACCTATTCCGGAAGAAATATAGTTCCTGTTAGCGCCTGTAGATGGCGATAGACGGTATGGCCGTCTAGAAGCGCTAACAGAAACTATGTTTGTTTAGCTATTGGGCGAACGTTGCTTTTACTAGATTTGGAAAGGACGCGCTTTCTTGGTGAAACTCTATTCCTTTTCCTTCGAAGTTTTTTTAAAAATCCTAGCATGTAAAGCCAGGAATGTCAGTGAAGCCTTCTTTCCTCTGCGAATTCAATTTTTATACTCTTTCAGGAATTAAGCTGATTTATTTCATTAATCATTTTTTATTTAAATGAAAATTTTTCAGCAGTTAAAAGCAATAAAAATATTTTTGGTGTAAAATTTAAATAAATATTTTTTTAATCGTATTTCTGATTTAAGATACAGTTTGTCTCAGAAATGATAGGTTACTTCTGACGAGTTTAATGAAAGAAAATACGTGTATATTTTGTTGATACCTTGGGATAACTCGATCAAATGCTTATTTTTGCTCTATATAACTCTACTATTTACAAATACGAATATGTGTGCTGTGTGCTTGTAGGCGCTCTACAGCGCTGCATTAACATACTTTGTAGGGTGTGCCTCAAAGCGATATTTAAAATAAAAACTAGGTAATTAGTTATAAATGAAACGAAATTTTGGCTTTTTTTCCTGCGATAACTTCGGAAAAAGTTATCTTACAAAAATGATTTTTACATAGTTTTCAAATCTATATATATCCACCATCCACCATCCACTAGCAAATATACTCTCCATTTAAATTTGACATTGATATTTTTCCACAACACTCCTAGAATTGCAGCATTAAATGTGCAGTCGTTGCGTTTGTGTTTTATATTATTTATTCATCCCTCACCTTTGTTTATATGTATATATATTTTCGCCCTATTAGAACTCTCGGTATTTTTTTTCATTGGTTTTTTGTACATTTTGTTCATCTTTTGAATGTTTATTTTGATTGTGCAATTTTTTATTTCAACCAACTTTTAAAAATATTTTTAAATATTATTTTCCAACAATATTTTCAGATAAATATAAGGAAATTCATACTAGTTTCATTGTTTAATTAAAAGTCGCATTCTTTTCCTTTCTTAAGAACACAAAGCAAAAATTATCTCAATTTTTTTTTAGAATTTTCATATTTAGATCTGAATTATATCTTCTTAATGATTCCAATTTTATTTCTTTAACGTTCTACCAATTTCAAAAAATTTCTAAAAAATAGTTCGGCTGGCATACTTTCTATAAGCTGCGAGATGCAAGACCGTTTTGTATACATTATGTCTATACATTTTAATGTTAATTCAAAGTTAGGGTTAACTTTGCGGATTCGTTTTTATTTCTCGGCTCTTCTTCTTCTTTAAGAGTTTGAGTTTTGGGTCTTAAGTTCTATGGTAACGAAACGTTTATTTTTGTTTCGAGACATCGAGAACAATATATTTTATATATTATGTCTATATATTGCAATGTTATCGTTAGTAGTGTGACTTTACCGGATTCGTTTTCATTTCATGTCTTTTCCTTTTTTTTTTTTTTCAATAACTCTAGAGTTTCAGTTCGTGTTTTTTTATTTTATGTTATTTTGTTTCTGATGGTAAGTTTTAGTTCGTTTTTTTGTTTAGGTTCTGTTTTCATGGATAAGGGAAGTTGAATCGATCACCTATTCTTTTGAGAAACTCTTGTCTAGGTTTTTGTCACATTGTTCAAAACTAGGCTTACTTGGATACTCCTACTCCTCTCTATATATGTGAAACATCATTTCAACTAGTGATGGTGAAACCAATGAAGAGGCAGTCTTTGGTGAATGAAGATGAGATTATTTT
>BGPR01034900.1:0-16242 GCA_013235015.1 Araneus ventricosus
GGGCCGTTTTTATGAAATGGAATTTTGGGAAGGGCCGTTTCCAATTTTCGCCTGGATAGACCCATGAAATAGTGCTGCCTGAAAAAAAGTTCGAAACAGTTTTGTCATGAAAGCTGATTCTGTCTCAAAACGCTAGTGTCAGCTAGAGATGTAACGAATATTCGCAACTATTCGGTATTCGGCCCTTTTGCCGAATATTCGGCTGGCCCGAATACTAAACAGATATTCGGCCGAATAATTTCCGGATTATAATTTAAAAAAGAAAATGTTCTTTTATATATATTTAACAAAGAATATTGTGCAGAACTGCATTTCAGTACATTTATTATAAAAAAAAAACTCCTAAAATATACTCAATTTTAAGTAAATTTTGTGTATTTAATAATGTTGCATATCATTTATCATTGTAAAGTCTGAAATTATGATGCTAGAACAATAAATTATCTGCATTTTCAGGTAAAAGTATGTTCCGTTTTGGTTTCTTGTATATTACCAGATACAGAAAATAATGTTCACCATATATTTATTGCGCTTGCGGGAGCTGAAAGATATTTTCTTGCTTAATTTGCAAATCTTGGACAATTTTACGCATTCCTCCCCCACACACACCAATTAACTGGATACTGCATCCCACCTATTAGAAGCGTTTTTTTATCAAAATAAAAATTAACTTTTAATAATTTTAGTTTATCCACTTAATTTTGTTCTGTGTCTGTCTTTGCCCTGTTCTCCAATGATGGCTCTTATTGTTTCTGTGGCAAATTTATCTTAATAATAAAAACAAAAAAAGAAAATAAAAATTATGAAAATGCATACAAACATCCAAAACATTTATATAAAAATAAAAAATATAATAAAAACATTAAAAATATTTATGAAAAATATGCAAAAAATGTTCAAGTCTATAGTTAATGTTTCCCTCACTAGATGGAGACAGATACACGCATCTATTTACCTTGTAACGCACGCTCGATCGGCGTCCTTTCTTTGTTCCACAACTGTTATAAGAGGCAAGATTTTAAGCCATTCTTTTCATACTTTGTTTAAAAGACTGTGTTTAATTTCTTCTTTGTGGATAAGTGTTTTTCTTTCCAATACATTCCGGAATGGGTTCAGGCCTTAAGGGGATATTAAATATCAGACCTTAAAGTCTTTTTCCTCTACAGAAATCCTATTCCATTTTTGAATCTGCATGGATGTATGGCCTCTGATGAAGTCATCCGCCAGATTCGTACTTCTTATCGTTGTCTGCTATTGTTTTTAATTCCCTTTATTAGTATTTTAATTTATTTTGTACTTCGCAATTTTTTCCTGGATGATGCTGCACTTGCGCACACCAATTAAATTGCTTCTATTAATTTTTGTCTTTTAGATATTCATCCTTTTTTTTTTGTCTTGTTAGATATTGAAGCCAAACTATTACGATTTCTATTGGTGAAAGTCTAGATTTTACATTACAATCCTAAAGACTAGGATCCAATAAAGCACACGTAACCAGTCTGTTTGCGGAGACGTTAAATGACAGATTTATGCATCTTTTTCTGGCGTACAAGTAAGCTCCGACTCGACACTTGACACTTTCCAAGATGCCACCTGCTTGAGACCGCTGACAAACAAATTCCAGAATCAGACCCAAATGCCAAGAAACAAAGTAATTTGCAGCTCGATAGGTCAAAGAAGAGAGAGGAACCTTGCATCTTCTTCGCGGGAAGTGAACGTGTAGAGAGGGTGGTAAAATGCAATAATTTTGTCGCAAGGGATTAGTGAGCAGGGTTGCACTGCTACTTTGTAAATAAAAACCCTTTTTCCCCGTACCTTGGAGAAAGTGAATTTTCTAATGTGCGATGATGCACACGATGATGTCAGAACTGTAACAAGAGGGTCTAGTGTTTCTAGGCAAATTTCCTTTTGCTAGGTTCAATAAACATCTCGAAACGTTGGTTCGTAAAAAGAAAGAGATAATCTCCTCTAGGAAAACCCAAGTCGCGAATGAAAACATATTTAGTTAATAATATTTGTTGCATAACTAATACTTTCTCGGAACAAAAAATATTACAATAATATTAATGAATTATCATTAGATTTTTTGTTAATTAAAAAAAACACGCGAATAACTTTTTAATTACAATTTAGCAACACAAAGCCGAAAGGAAATATTTTAAAATTTAATAATTGTGAACAAATTCGTTAGTCCAAAAGTCTATACAACAGTAAATCGGGATGGCAGTAACAAATTGCCAACTGTCTATTTGAGAAAATCATCTAGGGCAGTGGCGAATCCAGGGGAGGGGCTATCGGGCAAAAAAAAAAAACCCCAGAGCTAAGCCAAAATTCTTGATTTAATTTAAAATAACTACAACTGTTTGATCTTAATTTTCATTTAAAAATATTAGTAATAAAATAATGACAACACTGCTTTCTGACTTGACAGGCTCGAAAATTTTCCTACTTTTCTAGTCATTCCACTTGCACTTGTAGCGTTGGCGCGGTCGAAAACATTTTTTGGTCAGCTATTTCATTGTATTTTTTATTAAATTATCGAAAGTATTGTAGTGTTCATTATTATTCTTATTGTCAGGAGAGGAAAGCCTGTAAAATTAAAGTGTTTTGGTTTATATAAGCCATGAGGTTTGACATTTGTCACTACGATACAAAATTTTTATGACCTCAGGCCCCCCCCCCTCGACCCGAATCTGGGTTCGCCGCTGATCTAGGGCCAAGTCTCTCTCTCTCTAATCTCTCCTACCAGTACAAAAGAATATCTTATTTTGTGAAACATCATAGGCTTTCAGTATCAGAGTGATAGAAAAAAATATCATTTTATCGATCTTCCTGCAGTGGCATTGGATCTTGCTGATAACTTTTCTTGGTTGCTAATAGTGGCTTTTCTGTGTTTCCACCGATGTTCAGTAATGTTTTGCCTGGCACGCTATTTTCCCATTATTAGCAATGCAAGTTTTCTCTATCGGTCGTAAAAAAATGAATCGGAGAATTTAAAAACATTTACGGCGCTTAAAGGATGGAATGACTTGAGTAAACTTTTTAAACCTTTACTTTTTTTTTACATGACTAAATTTTTTTAACTAGTTAAACAACTGCTGTTCCCGAGAATAATTCGAGGAAAATAAAGGAATGGTTAGAAATAAAAATGTAGCTAACACACTAGTAAGAAAACATTCTGCTTTTAAATATGACTGTTGTATTAGAATTAATTCAGACCGCTGCTGGTAGCCTAATGGGTTAAGACATTACCTGGCTGAGGAACATGTATCGGAGGAAGAAGGCTATGGCTTCTATCCTCTGGGTTTACCCTTAACCCTTTCAAGTTCACTACATGTTTCGTTTTACCCTTAACCCTTTCAATTTCACTACATGTTTCGTTTCACCCTTAACCCTTTCAAGTTCACTACATGTTTCGTTTTGAAAATTACTAAATTTATTTCAAAAATGAGTATTAGACGTGTAGCTGATCATAAATATGTAAAGGAAAAAAATTTAGCAATTTTTTATTTTCAAGAAATTTGTGGTTTTACAGTAAAACCAGTGAACGATAACGGGCTGTTTTTCCTCCGAATAAGTTATCATCGAAATGCAATTTAAATTATGTATTTAATTGATAAGCATTCGTGAGTATTCAGGACATTCAACCTTCATACAACTCAATATTACTTTCGAAGATTCAATTTTGGAAAATATCAATATGCGCAAGAACCCTCATCATTTCGTTTCTCTTAGAGATCAAAAGCAATTTAGCTCTTGAAATGCCGATATCTTTCTGAATATTAACAGTATTGAACTGGAATTTTTATATAAGTTGCCCTATATATCTGGCTCTTAAGTTATGGAAGAAAAAATAATCAATGTATGGTTTCACTGCGATACCAATGAGCGCGAAAGGGTTGACCAGCATTGTTCAGAAGTTGGCAAACGGATGTGCTCTTTCGCAACGAATTGTTTGCTTCTGTCAGAGATGCTGCTTCCTGGTTCCATCCAAGTGAAACACAAATACAGTAGAACCTCGGGAATCCGAACGAGGCTGACCTCTGTTCGGATTCTGGGAAATTTTGATTATTTGGAAAATTCGATAGAATACTCTTGATGTATTAAATGCAGCAGAGTATCAACTTTGGGTACTCTGTGAAGCAGTACGGAAAGAGGTAGCGGCGATTCGCATCGTCAAGAAGGTTTAGTTCCTTGCATCAAAAGAAGACCGTGCTTGTTTTTACTAATTAAGGTGCTGTATTCATTCTTAAATACCAGTTCAAATGTTTCTTTTAAAGTAGGAATAAATACTAGCTTTGTTTCAAATTCGGAATTATAATTTTCTTCATTTTTACTTTCTCGTATACGAAGTATATATGTTACCGGCAAAGTTTGAAATCCGGTATTCTATAGAATGCCTAAAACTAGCCGGCAATGTATGAAACGATTTATATTTCACATATTTCGTAGGCATTCTATAGAATGCCAAATGACAAACCGGCAAAGTTTGAAATAAATCGCCGATTTTATTATATAAGAAATAAAGTTAAGTGCAATTCAAAATTAAATTATTTGCTTCCTTGATGTAATAAGTAGATTCACAATTTATTTTGTTTTCTTTAATAAGAAAGGCATAAATTTTGATATGAAAACTTTCATTTTGCTTTACGAATTTTGAATGAAAGATTTTTTAATGGTACTCTTTTATTATTTTTTCTAAATAACATTTGTATTTTTGAGGAATGCACGCCTTTTAAATTATAGCCTTATTATGAACTTTTTTTCATACTTTGCCTAACTAGCATTTGTCATTCTATAGAATGCCTAGGTATTATATACAATGCCTAGGAAAAGTATATAATAAATCTCATATTTCATACTTTGCCTAAAAACGCCCGGCATTCTATAGAATGCCGGCATTTCACACATTGCCGGTAACATACACAAAGAGAAAGTATTGTAATCGTCAAAAAATTCGAACTCGTGATTTTGACGAATCTCCACGTTTTAGACCTCCCTGAGTCCGAAAAACACAATTTTGGAATTATGTCTGTCTGTGAACACGATAATTCGAAAACTATTAGAGCTATGGGGATGAAATTTGGTATGTGATCTTGACACATAATTCGTAGGTTTCTATCAAATTTTGGACAAAATTCGTCTGTGGGAAGTCTGTCTGTCGGCGTTTATGTGAGCACTATAACTCAAAAACTTGAATAGCTAGATAGATATAATTTGGTACACAGTTTCATCTTCATGATTGTAGGTCCGTATAAAAGTTTGGGCCAATTCCGTCAAACGGTTGACTGTCTGTCGGATTGTATAATCGTATAGTTGTAAAAATTATATCTCCTAAACCTTTTGGCTTCGATAAATAAATATTGGTATGACGGTTGCTAACATTAATTATAGATCTGTGCCCAAATTTCGTTTCAATCGGTTAAATAAAAAAGGCGTTCATATTATATATTCAATTTTTTTACTTGCGTATTGGAAGCAATCTTTGCACATGCGCAAGCTATTTAGCTATAGCGAACGAGGCCATTTTCTCCTGTTTTCTCCTCGGCACGCGGAGCTTGCTGGAGTGTGATAGAAAATAAATATTGCTAAGTTGTAATACATACGCATCTCTTTTTATTTGATTCCTCACCTAAATATTTTACAATCGCTATAATCTACGATGAAAAACCTTCCGAGTCATTGCATTCTGTTTTACAGTAGGTTCAAATGTTTTATCCACGCATCGTTAGCGGAAATGACAAATTTTTGAGAAGTATACGAAAAAGTTTAGGGGAGGCCGCTGGTTTAATAAAAGTTTTCAAAAAAATTTTATATAAAAATATATTAGGATTAACCGAAATTTTGGATTCCTAGGGTTCAGGCAAAGCACTTATAAGAGCTGTACATTCTTTGGTTCAGGTGCCCCAGTTCCACTGTCTGTACCAGTTCTCCCACTGAAAGTCCACCACTATGGCAACTAACCCCTCTCCCCCCCAATTGGAGCTAAGTCTGTCATATATGAGAGGTGTTCGAAGATCGCTTTCACTATCAGAAGATGCCACTGTTGTCCCTGATTCACAAACTTTGACAGATATACTATCCAAGCGGGTTGTCAGAACCACCATCGTACACCAGAATAAATACTGTTTGGATAATCTTCACAATCCTGATGGAACTAGAAAAAGCTATCTTTTTAGTTGCATGTGATTTCTTTTGATGACTTTTCTCTAAACTCTTACTATTCTTTCTGAAATTTTAGCCTTATTCTTTTTTGTTCAGGAGGCGACTGAGTATTTCTCGCCTGTCCTGTTATTAAACTGTGAAGAACCTCAAGAAAGCGACGTTCAGGTGTCAAATTCTTCTTGGCCACCATCCCTATGCTTTTATTAATGGAATACCTTACCGCCCCCCTTACAAAAGATGAGATCTCTTGCACCTGACCCCCAATGCATTTCTGAATGGGAAAATCGTGAATGTCGAGTTTGGACATTGGCGGGGTTTCACCTCTTCCGCACCTGACCGTGGCCACGGGAATGACCCTTCCGGTGGGCCACGACCTGACGGGGAACCCATTGTCAGAGAAATACCGTATTTCCCTGGTCCTGTGGGGAACCACTCGCGATTTCCCCTCAGAGACTGGATGGTTTTGTCCATTTCAAAAGATCATAGCCCTCTGACTATCATGTAGTCTTTCAAATCCGTAGGGATCGGGACTTTTTCTGAGTCAGCGCATTGTTAAGGGTAACTGTTGGAAATTCAAATGAAATTGTTCAGTCACTGAATGAAACGCATCTCATTGGTTAAATTCATGTCGTAGCAATTGTTACAATCTATATATATATTGTTCATTTGTGTTTTTAAAAACAAGCAGTCGAATGAATGGCTGTCAGTGAGTGTGCAAGCTGCAAGACAGCAGCATGTTTCTTTTTAAAGTAAACAGTATTAAAGCTATTTCGTATTTTAAACTGCCTGGTATCTGCATTAACTCTGCAACATGCCAACAGTAACTTGCATCATGATTTGACAAATATTGTCCCTAAGTCTCGGCTGTTTGACGTTTTATCCTTGTCCACGATAGTTGTATGCACGTTTTATCCATGGTTGAAGCTCAGATAACGTGTGTGTTGAGCGCAATATAGCCATGTCTGACTTTTGCGCTAATGAACCCAACCAGCCTTGTTTGATCATTTCAAAAGCATGATGATCAGTGTTGTTGTCGCAAAATAAGCACTACCTGGACGCTCTAAAATCAGTGCCGGGACGCTCTAACCAGGGTGACAAAAATAGCGTTGTTTTAAGGACGTTTTCACAATTTTTTCTTATTTATTTCTCGTGAAAAAATGCAGTTCCGCCATCACTACACCCCTGATGGTGATGCAGCTGTGTAAATATGTCAAGGATGTAATCAATTCGATGCAGTGGCGTAGCGACATGCAATGAGAGGAAGGGGGGGGGGGTAAATATTAATCTCAAAATTATACACATTATGTATAACTGTTATTTGAAGAATCAATTACACGTATTAAAGTTGTACAGTAGACTCTCGATTAACCGGGATCGGATTATCCGGGACGACCCAAAAAAATTTGCAGAGAAAAATCTTATAAGATTTACGAAAATTAGACTGTTCTGAAAATGTGGATGAAGAAGCAGTGAGAAATGGATTAACGAAGATTCGACATTGGAATGTTGCGAAGTTTTAAGTGACGATGATATTGTGTCCCGTGTAACTTATAGTTCGGAAGAAACAAGGAATTTCGAAGAATGTCCTGAAAGTGATGAGGAAACTCTTGTTACTCATCACAAATTAAGTCTCGGTGACGCATTAGTACACACTGAAGCGTTACATAATTACTTGGAGCAAGAAGATGAAAGCACGCCTGCAGAAAAAAGGATATTGAGAAATCTGCGTAGTATAATTCGTCGAAGAGTAAAAGAAAAACAGAAACGTCACAAAACAGTGAAGTAAACTACATCTCCGTTTTTCTTTTTAATTGTACGAATTGTAAATCTAAATAACATTAAAATTTCTTGTTAATTCTTTTTTTGTATTAATTAAACTATTAATGTCTCATTGCATAAGAATTTTACTTTTTCAATCATTTTTCTAAAATTTTTCATCAAAATTTGCATAAATTGGATTATCCAGGACGAAGCATTTCCCGAACATCCCGGTTCATCGAGAGTCTACTGTATAACTCAAATGAATTTATACAAAAGTGGAGTTTTGTTAATTATTGGAAGTGGTCGATACTTTGACCGTTATTTCCTGCTTTTGATAGTACTGATGGAATTGTGAACGTCTCCAGAGCTAGTGTAATTTGGCGCACCATGAGAATTGTGACTAGGAATTTGAGCGCCAATGGCCCACAAAAGTACCTAGCTAATAAAATAATTGAGCAGCGAAACGTATATATATGAAAGATCATTTCTAAGTAAGCAGGTCGTAGTCGATTTGACGCAAGTAAAGTTTCTTTTTATTCCATATCAAGACGAAAATGGAGGTTGATTCCAGCAGAATAGAGACATTTAAATATTTGAAGGATAATTCATTTTGATCGAAGCCATGAACATTGTTCAAAATGCGAATTCGAAGGTATCACGTCTTTCAGTCAGTTACATGATTAACCAGCGGGAGTGTTCTCCCCTAAACTTTCTCGTATACTTCCCTCCCAAAAAGTGCCGTTTCTCCTTCCCCCGCGTGGCTAAAAAATCAAACCTATTGTTATCCAGAATCCAATGACTATCAGAAGGTTTTTCATTATAGTGATTGAAAAATATCTACGTAAAGAATCCAATTCAAAGAGATGCGTACCGATTAAAACGCATCTATCGCACACTGCTAGGTTTCACTCTTGCCGACTCAAGGACAAACTGACATAATTCGCTCCTTTCTCTCGCACAGAAGATTGCTTCCAGTACGCATGCGCATGGAGATAACGGATTGGTTTCAATGGTAAATTATACAGACCGACAGACAGTCAACCCTTTGACGGATTTGGCCCAAAATTTTATACGGACCTACATTCATGACGATAAAACTGTGTACCAAATTTTATCCATCTAGCTATTCATGTTTTTGAGTTATAGTGTTCGCATGACTTCGGACATACAGACAGACTTCCCGTTGACGGATTTTGTCCAAAATTTGATAGAAACCTACAAATTATGTTTAAAGACCACATACCAAATTTCATCCCCGTAGCCATAGTTTTCGAGTTATCGTGTTCACAGACAGACAGACATAATTCCAAAATTGTGTTTTTCGGACTCATGGAGGTCTAAAACGTGGAGATTCGTCAAAATCTCGAGGTAGGATTTTTTTGACGATTACAATACTTTCTCTTTGTATACTTCTTATACGAGAAAGTAAAAAGAGGAAGTTGCACCATCGCAGCGAGCTTAAATAGAATTTTAGAAATGGGGAATACCCGAAAGCTTTAGAGCGGTTGAAACTGGATCTCAGCGAGTTAAAGTGGCTCTTAATTGTATACTAGAGCTTAAGTAGAAAGTTTTATTAATTAAAATTTTAAAAAGCGTTTTTAAAATTAGGAAAAATGTTAAATTATTACATATACATATTATAACATACAACATATTATTATATATTATATTAATATTTATTTAAAATTATAATTAAATAATTTTTTGGTTCAAAACTAAATTAAAATCAATATAGTCGGACCTCTATTTAACGAACCTCTATTTTGCGAACTTTTTCTTGTGATCCAATAATTTTTTTTCTCCCTATTTCTCAAAATATTTCTAAATATTTCGAACTTATTCTTTCTTTTAACACATTTTATGGTCATAAATGACCTTGAGACTGGAAAATTTCAAAGCGAAAGTGCTTGAGCATCAAAGAAAAAAAATTAATTCTTCATGAGGTGGATAAAGGCGTGAAAAACCAGCGGGAGTGGTCTCCCCTAAACTTTCTCGTATACTTTCTAAGTGGAGATTCGTAGTGGAGATACTTTCTCTTTGTATACTTCGTATACGAGAAAGTAAAACAAAAAAACAAACAAACCTGAAATCAAATATCTGTTGCCACGTATCAAAAAAATATTACTTTGAAGCAGGCGCGGTAAAATAGGCAATGCAATGAATACTAAAGCGAAAATTCTGCTTTGTAATTGAATTCCCAAGAAAACAATTTATACTACCACAACCGTAAAAATTGCAAAAGCGATAATGAGATCGGTTTGATTTACAACAATAAAAAAATTGTTAACAATTGATGCTTGAAAACATTATTTATTGTTGTAAATAAAATTTACAACAATAACAGATTGCTACCAATACGCATGCGCATGAGAATCGGATTAAAAGAAATTGAATATGCAATTTGAACGCCTCTTTTTGACGGATTTGGCCCAAACTTTTATACTGTCCTACATTCATAACGATAAAACTGTGTATTAAATTTTATCCATTTAGCTATTCAAGTTTTTGAGTTATAGCGTTCACATGACCGCGGACATACAAATAGACAGACTTCCCGTTGACGGATTTTGTCCAAAATTTGATAGAAACCTACAAATTATGTTTAAAGACCACATACCAAATTTCATCCCCGTAGCTCTAATAGTTTTCGAGTTATCGTGTTCACAGACACACACACAGACAGACATACAGACATGATTCCAAAATTGTGTTTTTCGGACTCAGGGAGGTCTAGAACGTGGAGATTCGTCAAAATCTCGAGTTCGAGTTTTTTGACGATTACAATACTTTCTCTTTGTCTACTTCGTATACGAGAAAGTGAAAATTGCAACGTGAAAATCATTATTATACTGCAAGAAAAGTATGCTAGACGAATAAATACGTTATTCAGCAAAATGAAAAAAAAAAAACACCCACAATGACATGAAAAAGTTTTGAAAACAAAATCAAAACAAAAGACACTGTAGGCAAAGTATGCGAGACGATTAAATACGTTAAGATACTGCCGAAAATAATAATCAAAGTCATTCAATTGAAGCTTATGACGTCACCTGCGCTCTGCACCGTCAGCCAATCAAATTGCCAGAAACGTTCCGGAAAAAAGTCGAGGGAGGAAGCTCGCTAGAGAAAAATAACTTTCAACTGACAAAGAAAAAAATAATTTAAAAAAAACTTGAAAAGATATTTTAACCGTTCTTGTTTTAAATCCGACAGAACCGTTCCAGTTATAATCTAAAGTAATTGAAAATAATAGCGTTATTAGAACGTCGGATGCAACAAATTTAGAAACAAAAATAAAATGTCGAAGGCAAAAATGACTATTATTTAAAAAATTCTCAAAATTTAGTAAATTTCGTTCGAAATTCAAAACTAACTTTATTACTTTCTCGTATACGAAGTATACAAAGAGAAAGTATTGTAATCGTCAAAAAATTCGAACTCGAGATTTTGACGAATCTCCACGTTTTAGACCTTCCTGAGTCCGAAAAACACAATTTTGGAATTATGTCTGTCTGTCTGTGTGTGTGTCTGTCTGTCTGTCTGTGAACACGATAACTCGAAAACTATTAGAGCTACGGGGATGAAATTTTGTATGTGGTCTTTAAACATAATTTGTAGGTTTCTATCAAATTTTGGACAAAATCTGTCAACGGGAAGTCTGTCAATCTGTACGTCCGCGGTCATGCGAACGCTATAACTCAAAAACTTGAATAGCTAGAGGGATAAAATTTGGTACGCAGTTTTATCGTCATGAATGTAGGTCCGTATAAAATTTTGGGCCAAATCCGTCGAAGGGTTGACTGTCTGTCGGTCTGTATAATCGCATACTTGTTCAGTTTTGAAACTAACTGCCTGCGCATGCCTACTGGTGACATGTGAAAAGAAGGGACTCCGAAACTTGGCAGTTTGCCAAAAACCAATTCTGGCGCGATTTTGTAAGAAAGCAAATATTTAGGGAGTCTCGCCAGGTCCTGTTGCGCAAAAGAATGCGCAGGGGATTTGAATTTGTTTTGATCCTTCAAACCACGCGTGGTTCCAACTTTGGTTTACTTGCGACGGAATTTTATTTGACGTCTTTTATTATTCTAGTTTTCTCTACATGTGTTAGGAGTATACGAGAAAGTTTAGGGGAGACCACTCCCGCTGGTTAGAATGGAAATCGTTTGCTCTTTCTGATAAGGTATAATTTTTTTTGTACGATTATCTGAAGCCATGTTATTGAGAAATTAGTGCGAAAAATCACCCAAAACAACACAAAATATTAAATAAAAAATTTTAAAATTCCGGCTTCGAGGTGCATTGAGTCACCATTAAGACTACCTGCGTGCCAAATTTCAAGGCTGTAAGTGCGATAGATTCGTCTGGACATCTCACGCACACAAACATTGCCTTTCAGATATATAGATCGAATAAAATATGAAATCAAAAATAAATCTCACAAATGTTGCTCAGTTAATTCCAGTCGTTGCTAACTTAAGCTTTTAACATTATTAGTAAAAACTTCTTTGAGAGAAAGGATGATTGTGGAGGGGGGGGGAGAGGACGGTAGAGGGAAGGGGGTCAATTTTTAACACATCGTCTTGAAACAAGCAAATTCTCTCGGCAGTCAAATCGAATGAACTTAGGGGTCGAAACCTCGACGGATTTCTCAGTTTCAACAATGGAATCCTTATGATGATAGATATTTTGTTTGGAAGTCAGCTTTTGTATCAAGAAATATATGAGATTTATGATTTTACTAACAAAACAAGTATGCGATTATACAGACCTACAGACAGTCAACCCTTTGACGGATTTGGCCCAAAATTTTATACGGACCTACATTCATGACGATAAAACTGTGTATAAAATTTTATCCATCTGGCTTTTCAAGTTTTTGAGTTATAGCGTTCGCATGACCTCGAACATACAGACAGACAGACTTCCCGTTGACGGATTTTGTCCAAAATTTGATAGAAACCTACAAATTATGTTTAAAGACCACATACCAAATTTCATCCCCGTAGCTCTAATAGTTTTGGAGTTATCGTGTTCACAGACACACACACAGACACACAGACAGACACACACACAGACACACACACAGACACACACACAGACAGACATAATTCCAAAATTGTGTTTTTCGGACTCAGGGAGGTCTAAAACGTGGAGATTCGTCAAAATCTCGAGTTCGAATTTTTTGACGATTACAATACTTTCTCTTTGTATACTTCGTATACGAGAAAGTAAAAAGGATATTGCTTTAAAATTTGATATTCCTCCAAACAGCTTATCAACCATAATGAAAAAATCGTGATAAGATACAAAATTATGATTCATCGAATTCTTGTTCAAAACGTTTAAAAGCATGTGTCTATGAAGATGTGGATAAGGAAGTTTTGAAGTGGAAAGTGTGAAAAATAAAAACAATACAGCATTGAATTGCGATGAAGACGAAGATGATGAAGATGGAAATGATCATGATGCAGAAATCAACAAACCTTCGTATGATGAAATGCTAAAATTCATAAATTTTAATATAAAATTATTTTTTAAAATTGAAAATACAGTGTATTCCCGGACAATGTTTTGTCTTATTTTTGTTTTCCTTGCAGATTTCTTTTTGATGGGTAAAATATATGAAACAAATAGATGTTAATTTACAAAATAAAAGTGTGATTAATTACTTTTTTAATAATATTTAGTGTTTATGAATTTAAAATCTGTTTTGTGTAGTTTAAAGTATTTTAAAAGGTGGATCTCTATTTAACGAATTTTCCATGTAACGAACTTTTTTTCGGGATTTAGCGACTTCGTTAAATAGAGGTCCGACTGTAGTAACTTTTATACGGCCTTGGAGCAAAGGCACTCCTGGCCTACAGCCGAATTAGACCTCTAGATAAGACGACTCTGAACGTGTCTAACCATAAACGCAAAATTTTAGAGCTCGTACAAACTAATATATGCGATATTTATTTTACATATCTTCATCTTCTCAAGACATATCTTCATTTTATCTGCATTATATTTTTGAAATTTTTAGTTTGAAATCCCAATGAGATTTTTCGTGTGTGCCATTTTTTTCCGGTTAACGTGGACTTTAGGGTGCGTACTCACTTCGTTTCATTTAAGCTCGCCAATTGTTTGTCGCCAAGAGAGAGAGAGAGTGCCAGAATATTTGTTTTGGATGCGAGTTGAAATTTTTTTCGGCGTCGTTTGCACATGCGCCGACCGTAATTTGTTTACCGGTCTTTGGCACATGCCCTTATTTTGCCTCATTTCCATTGGTCCATTGTCTGCTCTCTTCCATTTAATTGGTCAGCGTACGAATTTGAATAATACTACGTTTGGAATTCTTGATCATTTACCAAACGATTTTTTTCAATAACCGTTCGCTTCTCTTCTGAAGATTTTCATTCATTTAATTTGCTGACTCTCTTTCTCTGTGTTCATGATTTTGGCTTCCAAATATCGAAAAAGGAACGTTTTTTCTGGAAACAATGGTTCCATTGCTACGTTTCATCGTCTTCAGACGTCGTTTTTTTTCTGTGTTTTGCTTTCCCTGTGTGTTTCCTTTCTCAATGAAAAAGCGAAGCTACGAGGGGCGCGCTTTGCTGAAAGCGAAGCCGCTGATGTTTTTTTTAAGTAAAAAAAGTTGACCGGTGTACACTTGCAATGCCGAAGGAATTGCGTGCTCTATCTCTCGTTTTGAGATGCCGTAGGCATCAAATGCGCAGGAGACCTATAAAAAAACTCACTGCGCATCCTGAACAGTGTTTGGCGACGGCAAAGAAAATTGGCGAGAAAATAGTACGCACCCAAAACTCCAGGTTTACCTTTTTTTTTTTTTTTTTTTAGTTATCAAGCATATGATTGATTGGGTTGGTATATTTAACTATATTCATTTTGCGGTGCAAAACAGAACTTTTAAAAACAACCACTTATTTGAAAATATATTTGTCCAATTTAATTATTTTGATAATTTCTCACTTTATAAATTTTTTAAACAAGTTTTCTGAATGCCAGGATATTTTTCATGTTTTCAAAAACAAGTGTTCATTACTTTTGATTTTTTAAAACTTTATTTTTTAATGTTTTAAAATTGAGTGCATAATTGCTATTTTTTTAAAAAAAAGATTCAGTGTTTACAACTTTTAAATTCATGTTATGTCTTTTAATTTTTTGGTGTTTCCAATTTTTATTCTTTGTCTCATGTTCATTTTGTGTTATGCAACACTTTAACTGGAGGGGTTTTTTTTTGTACTGTACATTTTCTTTAGATAAATAAATAAAAAAATGCGCATTGTCTTTCAATATCTAGTCTTAACTCGTTTACTGCCGTTTATCTTCAATTACATACATTTTATTAGGTGTAAAAGCGATCCGACGAAAAATTTATTACTTCCTCTACACCTTAACCATGTATTCACCAGAATTCTATCAAGATAGGCTTTTAATTAATTCACAACTCAGATTAATTCGTGCATTAATTCCAAAGATAATTAATTAATTCATGGTGTCAAGATAAGAGGTTCCATTAGTGAATCCACAGTTGGAAGTTCAACTGTGTGTCAAGTGAATACAAAAATGAGATATTCTGATTATTTATTTTTTTCAAAAATAAGCGACAAGCCATTTTTCAAAAAGCAGATTCATGCTAGCAATGATAGGACTGGTTTCAGCACTTGGTAGTAATTATTTTTGTTGTTGCTTTTATATTTCTTCTGGGGATGTAACGAATATTCGACAGGCTGCATACTAAGCAGATATTGGGCCGAATAATATTCAGGTTAATAATTTTTCTTAAATGTGCAAATTAAATACATATTTAACAAAGAATATTACAGAATTACATTTCAGTACATTTATTATCAAAAAATCTCCTAGCATTTACCCAATTTTAAGTTGCGTAGGCGTATTTAATGAAGTTACATGTAATTTATTATTAAAAGCCTGAAATTATTATGCAAGAACAATAATTTTACAGCATTTTCAGAAAGAAGTTTGTTTGGTTTGGTTTCATACACATATAATAAGGGGCCGTTCAAATATTACGTAAGCACCCGGGGGGAGGGGGGTTGCGATTTGCTTATTTTTGCTGACAAGGGGGGAGGGGGGAGTATGAGTGATGCTTACGTAAGACATTCAAATCACTTTATTTCCGAAAATCTCTTGTAACTTGCACAGATAATTTAATTAAAAAAAATTAAATTTGGCAAAAGAAACTTAAACTTGATTTTTGTAAGCTTAAACTGGAAATTGTAAGGAAATTAAACACTTACATTTTTTTTTTTCCATTTTAAGCCGAGTTAGATTTTTTTATTTGAATTAAGT
>BGPR01034901.1:0-16241 GCA_013235015.1 Araneus ventricosus
AAAATGACTCCTAAGTACTTGCATTCCTGAGACCACGGGATAATTTGGTTATTAATTTTAATGGGGGGGGGGCTAAGGCGGGAATTAGTAAACATTATGGCTTCAGTTTTTCCTGCATTTATTTGTATTTTCCACTTAGCGAACCAGTCCTCAAGAGTTTTAAGGTGTCTATTGAGTGCAATTTGAATGTAGTTATGATTTTTATTCCTTGCCAGTATTGCAGTGTCGTCAGCGAATATGCTAATAATGGTGTTGAATTGCTTGGGCATGTCGTTTATGAACAGGGCAAACAATAAGGGACCGATTTTCGACCCTTGCGCTACTCCTGCCTTGATAGTTTTGGTGCTTGAAAGTTCTTTGTTTACACTAACTGCAAATTTTCTGTTAGACAGATAAGAGTGAATAATTTTAACAAGGAAGAGGGGTGTGTTATAATTAAGAAGTTTGTAGATTAGGCCGTCCTGCCAAACTCTATCAAATGCTTTCTGTATGTCAAGGAAAACAGCTCCTGTTTTTTGTTTGTTGTTAAGACCCTCTTGGATGAATTCAGTGACTCTAAGCAGCTGGTGGGTGGTGGAGAGGTTTTTTCTAAAGCCAAATTGTTCGGGCATAAGAATGTTATTTTTATCTATATGGTCAATGAGTCTACTGAGCAGGATGTGTTCTGCGATTTTGCTGATAGATGGCAATAGTGAGATGGGTCTATAACTCACAGGATCAGTTGGATCTTTGCCTGGTTTAAAAATTGGGATGATCGTGGCTGTTTTCCATCTTGTAGGGAAGTGTCCAAATTTCATTATATTGTTAATGATGATTTTAAGTGTAGTGATAGATTGATAAGGGAGATTAAGAATGGTTTTATTGTTAATACCGTCGTAGCCAGGGGCTTTGTTCTTTTTAAGTTTTTTGATGCAATTAATAATTTCGTTATTGTGGGTGGGGGGAAAATCATTAAAGTGAGTAGGGACTGTGTTCAGAAAGCACCTAATAGAGTTTCCGACAATAGTCTCAGTATTAATGTCGTGAAGATTGTTGAGTTGAAATTGGTTTTCAAGACTGTCGGCCAGGCAGTTGGCTTTTTCTAAATTAGTTTGGGCAATACTGGCTGGACCATTAAGGGTCGAAATGTTAGACTTTTTTCTTTTAAAAGAGCTGGTGAATTTCCAGTAAGTGCCGTCCTCAGTATTGACGTTTGTGAGGGTGTCAAGATATTTCTCATTTTCAATTTTGTCGTTAAGTTTGTTAATGCGTTTGTTTAATTGATTGAGTTTAGTCTTGAGGGCTGGATTTCTAAGCCTTTGGAACATCTTTCTGACAAAATTCCTTTCATTATTGAGTTCCCTGATCCTGGGGTCAATGTAATTTTGCGCATTGGGAATGGGGTTAGATGCGGCAATCCTGGCATCCATGATTTGCGTTTCAAATTTTTCTACAAGGAGATCCAGATCAGCCGGGGAGTTAATATTGAAGTTACTGAGATTATCAGCAGTATCAAATTGATTTCTGAACTTGTTCCAGTTAGTTTTTGTTTTACCATTAATGGAAGGGATGGAATACTTAAAATAGAAATTTAGAAGAACCGGGTTATGGTCAGAGCTAAGCTCAGGGAGGGAAATGATATCATAAGGATAAAGGAACTCTCTTACAATTGCAAGGTCAATAGTACTGGCAGAATGATTTCCAAATCTAGTGGGGGTACTTGGGGATAGAATTTCAAGACCAGCGTTATTAACGAAATTCATGAGAGTGAGTCCTCTAGTATTATTACTGGCACACCCCCAACTAATGTGGTGGGCGTTGTAATCTCCACAGACAATTTGATTAGGACTAATTTGGAAAAGATTTTCAATGTCAAGGGTAAAGAGTCTGGGGTCAGAGTTGGGTGGTACATAGAGAGAAGAGAGAGTGATTTTTTCAGAGTTATTTAAATCAAGTACAATTACCGACGCCTCCACATAGTGAAGGGTGGGGGGAATTAGCTCGTGGTGGGGGATAGAATTTTTTACAAAAATAGCAGTACCACCACTAGGGTGAAATGGGTCCTGATTCTGCCTGTAGCTATAGTACGAATGGAAGTTTGCCAGAAAGACTTTCTTGTGCGGTCTCAGGAGGGTTTCTTGGATTAAAATAACATCGGGGAAGTACTTATTTACTAAGATTCGTAGCTCATTAATCTTATTCTTTATGCCATTTGCGTTCCAGAAAATAATACGAAGACTGTTAGCAGAGAACATTAGCCCGAGTCAGCGGTGCCTGGAGTATCTAAGGCCTTCATGAGTGCATTAAGTTTTCCCATGGCGCTGTTTTGATGTTTTAGCTGTTTGAGAGCATTAAAGAGGTTTGGAAATTCTTGTAAGAGTTTTTTAAGTTCGACCAGTCCTTCCATTATCTCTCTAAGTTCATTAGTTTGGAAGTTAGGCTGTTGGTTGTTCAGGGTTTCACTTGCCTGGTTAGGTGGCGCCATCTCTTGGTGTGGTTGAGGGTTTAAAGCTCGGGAGTAGGTAATGTTATCTCTGACAATATTGGAATTACGATTAAAAGTACGGGGTTGAGAATTATAGTAATTACTTCGATTTTGTTGTGGGGTGTTAGGTTTAGGGAACTTAGGACACCCTCTGTAAGAGGCAACATGTCCTGATTGTCCGCAGTTTATGCATTGGGGGTTTTCAACTTTTTCCTTGATATTGCAAGTATTTGTTTCATGTGGTTGGGCACATTTTAAACAGCGGGGAGTGCTTTGACATTCATTTGCCTTATGATGGTACCAATTACACTTGAAACATTGGTTTACAATACGCCTTCCCCTGTATTCTTCAACTTTTACTTTTAAATAGTTTATGTGTTTTATTTGATAGATTTCCTTTGTTTTTGGTGTTTTTTGGAGTTCCACTAAAAAGATGGGGAGCGGTTCCCGGGTTCGGAGTTTGGAAAGTTGGGTGACTTTTTCCACTGGAAAATTTAGCTCGTCTTTAAGATAAGATTTTATATCTTCGGGGTCATGCCTTGAGGGAAGGTCTTTAATGACCACTTTTACAGGTCTTTTGTTGACTGGTTGAATGATATGGAAGTCATATCCTTGTGTTCTACAGTGGTTACTAATTTGGGCATGATGTTCCCAAGAAGTGGGGAAGATTTTAACTAGCCCATTGGAAAATTTGTTTTCAGTTTGGCCACATGCTTTGCGGATATCAGTGAGTATTTTGAGGTAGTCATCGTTATATCTAAGCATGATTGGGGGTATTACTTCTGTAGCAGCTGTGTTACCACTGACCTCGGTTGTTTTGTCTGCTTCATCTTCGAGTATTTCATATGAATTTTTAGTTTCAATACTAGTTTTTGGGCTTTTTGGAGCCTGATTGTTTTTAGCAATTTTACGCTTTTGGGGGGAAATGAAATCCTTTTCCCTATTATCAGTGTTTTTACTTTTCCTGATTTGGTCCCTAGTCCTATCAGTCCTGCCAATACAGTTCACATCATCACAAATAGGAATTGTTTTCAACTTACCCCTCTGCCATTCAATGTGTTCCTCAATTGATTTGATCTCCCTCATCTTCTCTTGATAATCCCCATCAGTCCTCGCATTAAATCGGGGGTGTTCGGCCATCACCCTGGTGTATCCACTAAGAAAGTGCTGCCTAGCCATCGAGAGTTTTATGTCGTGCTCCATGTCACCCCTGTGGAAACAGGAGTTGCACCATTGCTCAGGTACGGGTTGGCCAGTATCGGCCTTGTCTTCAGGATCTACCTGCATTTGTAAGTCGCCAGCGCAAGAGCGCGTTTCTTCATCGTCGTCACTCGGCGCCATCTCAGACGCGAATGGAAATGGGAGTGAAATTTTAAGTCCTTTATTGCTTGTAGAGATTCTTTTATGTCTGGGATGTCCTGACTGCGAGTAATCAACATATTCCAGGAAGTACACGCCCCCCGCAGGGGGCTACCTCCAATCCTGATAAAATATCGTCCATGGCGGTAATTCTATTTTGAACTGACCACCCATGACGTCAGTAACTAAGTAGTGTAAATGGGCGTGATTGGTGAAACAATCTCTTGACCTCATCGAATTGTGGGGTTTGTTGATGTTTTTTACACGTGGTTGTGTTTACAAACAATCCAATGTTGTTTTTCCACAAACACATGGACAGTGCATCATTGTCATCTGTTTTTAGTATTTCGTTCCTATTTCACGGAAGCCTACAGTGAGGACGAGTTCATTACTACTTCTTTAGACTGCAAATGTGACGGGAGGAATGAGGAATGAGAAATGAAACAGTTCAGAGATTTCAATAAATTGTTTTATTTTATCTTTTAATTAAAATTGCTACTCTCAACTTTTCTTTGGTGTTAAATAAGGAATTGCGATTGGGGGGGGGGGTGATTGACATGGAAGTGTGTTATAATGCTTGAAAGTGTTAAAATAGGTTTTGTTTATGGAATTGTTAAATTGATTATTTGACATAATTCAATGATATTTTAATTTAATATGCACCTGAAAGTTTTTATTTAAACCATTTAGTGCTCAGGTGAACGTTTCCTCTTAATTAAGAAACTAGGTCATTTGGAAAACAGAAATCCTGCATCAGCATCCCACTCTCCAAACTTCCTTTTCACCCAACGGTGTATAACATTCTGTATTCATATTTTTCTGTCAGTTACTGATGTAAGATGGTGCACAGTGCTGTTTTAATGTGTTTTCGAATCTTATTTTTAAATTTTAATGCCTGTTTTACGTAAAAGATTCTCTTTTGGGTGAGCTAAAAATTGTTATTTTAAATCAGAATAAAATGAAATTTCCCTCGCCTTTATTCATAAATGAGTTTATTATTCGTGTTTGACAGTTATTTGCTGCAAGCAGAAACATTTCAGGGCTTCTTTACAATGGAATTTGAGTTTCTAACCCCCCTCCCACTTAGTTTAAGTGTAATAATAACATAAAAAATTATTAGTATATGTTATTATATCTTTTTGAAATAAAATTTAATTAGTTGTTAAGAAGGAGAACATAAATACATTTATCATTCTGTTGTCACTTATGAAAGAGAAAACATAACTATGAATGTGCACACATCAAATGTCAACGTATTGAGTTTTTTTTTTAATAATTTTACTACTGTGGTTGCAACTGATTTTGCATTCATTGACATGGTTATGTGTTATTTTTAATACCTTTCACAAAGAAAACAGTGTTCGACAACATGTGTTGGCCCTGAAAAGGGCCTTTTTTTGTGCAAGGGATTTTTTTTTTCTTAACCTCCAAAACCGTACAAAGTACGTCCCTGCCTCTTCAAAGCATAAACAACATCCATAGCGGTGACGGTTTTCCTCTTAGCATGCTCAGTGTAAGTGACAGCATCTCGGATAACGTTTTCCAAGAAAACTTTGAGGACACCTCGAGTCTCTTCGTAGATCAAACCAGAAATACGTTTGACTCCACCACGTCTAGCTAAACGCCTGATTGCGGGTTTGGTAATACCCTGGATGTTATCACGAAGAACTTTACGATGCCTTTTAGCACCTCCTTTACCAAGACCCTTGCCTCCTTTACCACGACCAGACATGACTGCTCAATATAGAGAAAATAGCGTTTTTGCCAGATCGCGCAAAAATGTCCTTTATATACTAATTTTAACCCGCCCCCGGCTCAAAGAGCGAAACGCGATTGGTTGGTTTCAGTTTGGAGAAAACGTGTATTTAAAGAGAGCGATTTATTTTGCGCGCTATTTCATTTTCGTTCTCGTATCGAATATGCCTCCCCAAGCATCTGGTAAAGCTGTCAAAAAGGCCGGAAAGGCCCAAAAAGCAGTGCGTGCCGGTGATAAGAAAAAGAGGAAGAAGCGCAGGAAGGAATCTTTCGCTATTTACATCTACAAAGTCTTGAAACAGGTCCACCCCGATACTGGTATTTCCAGCAAAGCCATGTCTATCATGAATTCTTTCGTGAACGACATTTTCGAGCGCATTGCAGCCGAATCTTCCCGATTAGCTCACTACAACAAGAGGAGCACAATCACCAGTCGGGAAATCCAAACAGCTGTGAGGCTTTTGTTGCCTGGCGAATTGGCCAAACATGCTGTATCTGAAGGAACCAAGGCAGTTACTAAGTACACTAGCTCCAAGTAAACAGTTCAAATCCCTTGGAACAAAAAAAAAGGCCCTTTTAAGGGCCAACACATGTTGTCGAATATTGTATTGTTTGCACATAACAATATATATCACAATAATATTAAGAACAGAAATTGATTTTTGGCTAGAGTGTCTATGTAAACAATGAATTTCTTTTCAAGTTAACTGTGGGTTAAAACAATGAATGTTTCATGAATAACACCTATTTAAATGTTTCAAACATGTGTAGAAAAATAATTTAAAAAAAAAATGAATAACTGTATATTTCATACTTACTGTGTCTGTAGACTTTCAATTGGAAGTTACTATTTTCTTTCAATTCTGTAAAACAAGAAGAAATTTTGAGTCAAAAGCATTTACAATATGAATATTAGCTGAATGAATTTCATGAATATATGAATTTTATATATGAATGAATATGAATTTTAACTGAAATCAAAATCAGCAGTTGATTGCACTTAGGAGTGACATATTTAAAGGAATAAACTGTTTTCTGTTAGGAAAACAATAGAATTTATAAAAAAAAGAAATCGATTGATTAAAAAAAAACACATTTGTACACACATATATGGATCATATTTTAAAATATCAATTTTTTAGAAGTGGAAAAAATTTAAAAAGATGCCAACAGCACGCGGTGTTCCCAGGTGGTCACCCTCCCAAGTACTGACCGCGCCCGATGCTGCTTAACTGCGGTGATCAGACGAGAACCGGTGCTTTCAGCATGGTATGGCCGTTGGCAGTAACACAGAGCAAAGTCAAGTTCAGATTCGATTCCTTAACTTCATTCACTTCCTAAATATTTCTTAAAATACTCCTGTCTATTTTTTTATTCAACTTCATTATTGCATTATTTCTTCTCACGGCTACCGCCCGCAGAGCTCAGGAGCGAAACGGGAATTGCTTCCTGGAAAGAAAAAAAAAGGGACAAACATCACTCTCAATTCAACCACTGCCCCTCATTCAGTAATTAAACACTCAAGCATCACTCATTCAAACAAAAATATCCACTCTTAAAAAAAAAAAAAAAAATCTTCTTCTTTACCTCAAACATAGAAAAATAGCCCTCTCTTATTATTTAAACTCTTGTTATTTCTACTAGTTCAATCGCACATCTAGCCATTTTTAAAGTGAAATTAAAAAGTTTCCAAGAATCTGAAACTGAAACTAAAAATTGGTCATCAAAGGGTTGTGTTTACTAACCATGTTTACGTTTTTTTTTTTTTTTTTTTGTTTGTTTGTTTGTTTGTTTACTAGTTTCTTTTGTTGACAAATTTAAACACGTGCAAAGACGAGAAATGATAGCAGAAATCGACGATTTGGAAGGAAGGCGTTCCACGTCACTTTATATATCTCTCTCATTGGCTGAATCCGGGTTTCGCGGTAGCACTATATAAACGACTCGATTTCGGCAAATTTTCAGAATTATTTCACTCTCTCAGTTATAATCATGTCTGGTCGTGGTAAAGGCGGTAAAGTTAAGGGAAAGAGCAAGACTCGTTCCAGCCGAGCAGGGCTTCAATTCCCTGTCGGACGTATCCATCGTCTTCTCCGAAAAGGCAATTATGCCGAACGTGTTGGAGCTGGAGCACCAGTTTACTTAGCTGCCGTGTTAGAATACTTGGCTGCTGAAGTGTTGGAGTTGGCTGGTAATGCCGCCAGAGACAACAAGAAAACTAGGATCATTCCTAGACATCTCCAACTCGCCATCCGAAACGACGAAGAGTTGAACAAACTCCTTTCCGGAGTCACTATTGCTCAGGGTGGTGTATTGCCAAACATTCAAGCTGTCTTGCTCCCCAAAAAAACCGAAAAGAAAGCTTAAGTTCAGTCTTTCTACAGAAAGAAAAAAAGGCCCTTTTAAGGGCCAAAAATTGATATATATTAGCTCATTAACATTACAAGTGAATGTGTAAGAGTGGCGCTTTGAATCAAACACATTGTGAAATCGAATAATATTTTTCATTTTTAACTTTATCTTAATTATTTAATTTTAAATTGCACAAGTTATTTAAAATAGAAGGTTGTCTGTGATAATCAAAGAGAGTGCTATCAGAATTAGGTTATTATTATTGAAATTGTACTTATTTCAGTTTCATTAACAAGTCCCGTAAAGTAACGCCATCTATGGCGAAAAGTGAGAGTTGGAAATCAATTCTACAGTTCTAAACAAGAGAGACTTCATAAGAAGGAAAGTTATATGTTTTTTTTTAACGTGAACAATAAAAAGTGCATGAATGGGAAGAGATTTTCAATAGAAAACATTATTATTTTTAACAAAAAATTAATATTAATTATAAAATAGTAGAATTCATAAGATGTAACTATTATATAATTGTGTGTGCTAAGGAATGTTTTGGCCCTTAAAAGGGCCTTTTTTTTTATTCCCAACTGAGAATTTTTTTTTAACTTAGGCACGTTCTCCCCTAATTCGTCTAGCGAGTTGAATGTCCTTAGGCATGATAGTTACTCTCTTGGCGTGGATGGCGCACAAGTTAGTGTCTTCGAACAAGCCCACTAAATAAGCTTCGCTAGCTTCCTGCAGAGCCATAACAGCAGAGCTTTGGAAACGGAGATCGGTTTTGAAATCTTGGGCGATTTCTCTCACCAAACGTTGGAATGGCAGTTTGCGGATCAAGAGCTCAGTGGACTTTTGATAACGACGGATTTCTCTCAAAGCGACAGTTCCGGGCCTGTAACGATGGGGCTTTTTCACACCACCAGTGGCTGGGGCGCTCTTACGAGCGGCCTTAGTAGCCAGTTGTTTCCTGGGGGCTTTGCCTCCGGTACTCTTACGAGCGGTCTGCTTAGTACGAGCCATAACGCAATTCTCTCAACAGAATTAGAATAAACGCCCCAGATTTCACGCATCTTTTTATATGATCCCAAACAGTGGGAGAAGGTGGGTGAGTGAAGCACTCTCTGCGAATCGGAAGCGTGGTAGGCGGTTCCTAATTCCTTTGCGTATTTATACCAAACTTATAAAATTTTCATTTATCATTTCAGATTCTCGATTGCGAAGATGTCCGAAGAAACTGCCGCTGTTGCTGCAACTCCCGCCGCCGCCACGCCTAAGAAAAAGGCAAAAAGTGGCGCAGCTAAATCGAAAGCTAATCCTCCAACTCATCCTAAGGTTTCCGAGATGGTTGTGAAGTCCATCACCACTCTGAAAGAGCGAGGTGGTTCTTCTCTGCAGGCTATCAAAAAGTACATCAGCAGTGAATACAAAGTCGATATCGACCGTTTGACACCTTTCATCAGAAAATATTTGAAAAGCGCTGTCGCTGCTGGAACTCTCGTTCAAACGAAAGGCAAGGGAGCGAACGGTTCATTCAAGCTGAGTGCATCCGGTCAGAAAACCAAGGAGCCTAAGAAAACTGTCAAAAAGGCTGCTCCCTCTCCAAAGAAAGCAAAAGCCCCTGCTAAGAAAACAGCCAAACCAAAGGAAAAAGCAGAGAAGAAGAAGAAGCCCGCTGCTAAAAAATCTACTGGTGCCACGAAAAAGGTTGCGAAGCCGAAATCTCCCAAGAAGGCTAAGGCTACAAAACCGAAAGCACCCAAGCCCAAAAAGCTAAAAACACCCAAAAAAGCAGCACCTAAAAAGGCTTCTAAGAAGTAAATGGACATTTAACACGTGAAAAAAACGGCCCTTCTCAGGGCCATAAAATTAATTACTAAAAACACCACTTCTGCCATGATTTCGAAACTAATTACTTCTCTTAAATTAAACTTAGCTTTTTTTTAAATTCCCAATAAGAAATATACCTTAGCACACACAACTCAGAAAGTATTCATTTATCGATAACATTATGTCACTCTAACACGATAAGATGTAAACACTTCATAGTTATGTAAAGACACTAATGAGGAACAGAATGAAAAATGTCAACGCATGATGGGAGGGGCGTAGCACACGGCCCTGTGGGTCATCTATATTTAATCACACACAAATATTTAATCAAAGTTCAACATAATAAAAGATGATTAACCTGAGTAAAAATATTACATGATAAGATTAAAAGGGTATTGAGAAATTACGGGGGGATATAGAATAAAAGGGAAGAAATTTAGAGAGAGCAAATTAATACCTAATAAGTAGCTGTTGAGATTTCACATGCCCGGAGTGGTAGGGAGTCAGGGAAGGAGGTAGCTGCCGTCAGCGAACTTAATCGCTCACCAGAGCGTTCAGGATGATAAGGATTTTCTCCTGTTTCGTTTTGGCCTTTTGCAGAGCCAATTCCCAGCAAGGTGGGAATTCTCCAAGGATTGATTTTAAGTCCTTATTGCTTGTAGAGATTCTTTATGTCTGGGATGTCCTGACTGCGAGTAATCTACATATTCCAGGAAGTACACGCCCGCAGGGGCTACCTCCAATCCTGATAAAATATCGTCCATGGCGGTAATTTATTTTGAACTGACCACCCATGACGTCAGTAACTAAGTAGTGTAAATGGGCGTGATTGGTGAAACAATCTCTTGACCTCATCGAATTGTGGGGTTTGTTGATGTTTTTACACGTGGTTGTGTTTACAAACAATCCAATGTTGTTTTTCCACAACACATGGACAGTGCATCATTGTCATCTGTTTTAGTATTTCTTCCTATTTCAAGGAAGCCTACAGTGAGGACGAGTTCATTACTACTTCTTTAGACTGCAAATGTGACGGAGGAATGAGAATGAGAAATGAAACAGTTGAGAGATTTCAATAAATTGTTTTATTTTATCTTTAATTAAAATTGCTACTCTCAACTTTTCTTTTGGTGTTAAATAAGGAATTGCGATTGGGGTGATTGACAGGAAGTGTGTTATAATGCTTGTGGTTAAAATAGGTTTTGTTTATGGAATTGTTAAATTGATTATTTGACATAATTCAATGATATTTTAATTTAATATGCACCTGAAAGTTTTATTTAAACCATTTAGTGCTCAGGTGAACGTTTCCTCTTAATTAAGAAACTAGGTCATTTGGAAAACAGAAATCCTGCATCAGCATCCCACTCTCCAAACTTCCTTTCACCCAACTGGTATAACATTCTGTATTCATAGTCAGTTACTGATGTAAGATGGTGCACAGTGCTGTTTTAATGTGTTTTCGAATCTTATTTTTAAATTTTAATGCCTGTTTTACGTAAAAGCTCTTTGTGAGCTAAAATTGTTATTTTAAATCAGAATAAAAAGAAATTTCTGCCTATTCATATAAATGAGTTTATTATTCGTGTTTGACAGTTATTTGCTGCAAGAGAAACATTTCAGGGTTCTTTACAATGGAATTTGAGTTTCTAACCCCCTCCCACTTAGTTAAGTGTAATAATAACATAAAATTATTAGTATATGTTATTATATCTTTTGAAATAAAATTTAATTAGTGTTAAGAAGGAGAACATAAATACATTTATCATTCTGTTGTCACTTGAAAGAGAAACATAACTATGAATGTGACACATCAAATGTCAACGTATTGAGTTTTTTTTAATAATTTTACTACTGTGGTTGCAACTGATTTTGCATTCATTGACATTTATGTGTTATTTTAATACCTTTCAAAGAAAACAGTGTCGATAACATGTGTTGGCTGAAAGGGCCTTTTGTGCAAGGATTTTTTTTCTTAACCTCCAAAACCGTACAAAGTACGTCTCCTCCTTCAAAGCATAAACAACATCCATAGCGGTGACGGTTTTCCTCTTAGCATGCTCAGTGTAAGTGACAGATCTCGGATAACGTTTTCCAAGAAAACTTTGAGGACACCTCGAGTCTCTTCGTAGATCAAACCAGAAATACGTTTGACTCCACCAGTCTAGCTAAACGCCTGATTGCGGGTTTGGTAATACCCTGGATGTTATCACGAAGAACTTTACGATGCCTTTAACCTCCTTTACCAAGACCCTTGCCTCCTTTACCACGACCAGACATGACTGCTCAATATAGAGAATAGCGTTTTCAGATCGCGCAAAATGTCCTTATATACTAATTTTAACCCGCCCCGGCTCAAAGAGCGAAACGCGATTGGTTGGTTTCAGTTTGAGAAACGTATTTAAAGAGAGCGATTTATTTGCGCGCTATTTCATTTTCGTTCTCGTATCGAATATGCCTCCCCAAGCATCTGGTAAAGCTGTCAAAAGGCCGGAAAGGCCCAAAAGCAGTCGTGCCGGTGATAAGAAAAGAGGAAGAAGCGCAGGAAGGAATCTTTCGCTATTTACATCTACAAAGTCTTGAAACAGGTCCACCCCGATACTGGTATTTCCAGCAAAGCCATCTATCATGAATTCTTTCGTGAACGACATTTTGAGCGCATTGCAGCCGAATCTTCCTGATTAGCTCACATAACAAGAGGAGCACAATCACCAGTCGGGAAATCCAAACAGCTGTGAGGCTTTTGTTGCCTGAATTGGCCAAACATGCTGTATCTGAAGGAACCAAGGCAGTACTCAAGTACACTAGCTCCAAGTAAACAGTTCAAATCCTTGAACAAAAAAAAAGGCCCTTAGGCAACACATGTTGTCGAATATTGTATTGTTTGCACATAACAATATATATCACAATAATATTAAGAACAGAAATTATTTTGGCTAGAGTGTCTATGTAAACAATGAATTTCTTTTCAAGTTAACTGTGGGTTAAAACAATGAATGTTTCATGAATAACACCTATTTAAATGTTTCAAACATGTGTAGAAAAATAATTTTAAAAAAAATGAATAACTGTATATTTCATACTTACTGTTCTGTAGACTTTCAATTGGAAGTTACTATTTTCTTTCAATTCTGTAAAACAAGAAGAAATTTTGAGTCAAAAGCATTTACAATATGAATATTACTGAATGAATTTCATGAATATATGAATTTTATATATGAATGAATATGAATTTAAGAAATCAAAATCAGATTGATTGCACTTAGAGTGACATATTTAAGGAATAAACTGTTTTCTGTTAGGAAAACAATAGAATTTATAAAAAAGAAATCGATTGATTAAAAAAACACATTTGTACACACATATATGGATCATATTTTAAAATATCAATTTTTTAGAAGTGGAAAAATTTAAAAGATGCCAAAGCACGCGGTGTTCCCAGGTGGTCACCCTCCCAAGTACTGACCGCGCCCGATGCTGCTTAACTGCGGTGATCAGACGAGAACCGGTGCTTTCAGCATGGTAAGGCGTTGGCAGTAACACAGAGCAAAGTCAAGTCTTCGATTCCTTAACTTCATTCACTTCCTAAATATTTCTTAAAATACTCCTGTCTATTTTTTTATTCAACTTCATTATTGCATTATTTCTTCTCACGGCTACCGCCCGCAGAGCTCAGGAGCGAAACGGGAATTGCTTCCTGGAAAGAAAAAAAGGGACAAACATCACTCTCAATTCAACCACTGCCCCTCATTCAGTAATTAAACACTCAAGCATCACTCATTCAAACAAAAATATCCACTTAAAAAAAAAAAAAAAAAAAAAAAAATCTCTTCTTTACTTCAAACATAGAAAAATAGCCTCTCTTATTATTTAAACTCTTGTTATTTCTACTAGTTCAATCGCACATCTAGCCATTTTAAAGTGAAATTAAAAGTCCAAGAATCTGAAACTGAAACTAAAATTGGTCATCAAAGGGTTGTGTTTAATAAACATGTTTCTTTTTTTTTTTTTTTTGTTTGTTTACTAGTTTCTTTTGTTGACAAACTTAAACACGTGCAAAGACGAGAAATGATAGCAGAAATCGACGATTTGGAAGGAAGGCGTTCCACGTCACTTTATATATCTCCTCATTGGCTGAACTGGTCGCGGTACCACTATATAAACGAGTCCTTTACCGGCGCCTCAGATTTCATTTTTGATTTCATATCACTCTCAGTTATAATCATGTCTGGTCTGGTAAAGGCGGTAAAGTTAAGGAAAGAGCAAGACTCGTTCCAGCCGAGCAGGGCTTCACCCCTGTCGGACGTATCCATCGTCTTCTCCGAAAAGGCAATTATGCCGAACGTGTGGAGCTGGACCAGTTTACTTAGCTGCCGTGTTAGAATACTTGGCTGCTGAAGTGTTGAGTTGGCCGGTAATGCCGCCAGAGACAACAAGAAAACTAGGATCATTCCTAGACATCTCCAACTCGCCATCCGAAACGACGAAGAGTTGAACAAACTCCTTTCCGGAGTCACTATTGCTCAGGGTGGTGTATTGCCAAACATTCAAGCTGTCTTGCTCCCAAAAAACCGAAAAGAAAGCTTAAGTTCAGTCTTTCTACAGAAAGAAAAAAAAGGCCCTTTAAGGGCCAACAATTGACTATATATTAGCTCATTAACATTACAAGTGAATGTGTTAAGAGTGGCGCTTTGAATCAAAACACATGAAATCGAATAATATTTTTCATTTCAACTTTACTTTAATTATTTAATTTTAAATTGCACAAGTTATTTAAAATAGAAGGTTGTCTGTGATAATCAAAGAGAGTGCTATCAGAATTAGGTTATTATTATTGAAATTGTACTTATTTCAGTTTCATTAACAAGTCCCGTAAAGTAACGCCATCTATGGGAAAAGTGAGAGTTGGAAATCAATTCTACAGTTCTAAACAGAGACTTCATAAGAAGGAAAGTTATATGTTTTTTTTAACGTGAACAATAAAAAGTGCATGAATGGGAAGAGATTTTCAATAGAAAACATTATTATTTTGAACAAAAATTAATATTATATAAAAGTAGAATTCATAAGATGTAACTATTATATAGTGTGCTAGAATGTTTTGGCCCTTAAAGGGCCTTTTTTTTATTCCAACTGAGAATTTTTTTTTAACTTAGGCACGTTCTCCCCTAATTCGTCTAGCGAGTTGAATGTCCTTAGGCATGATAGTTACCTCTTGTGCGGATGGCGCACAAGTTAGTGTCTTCGAACAAGCCCACTAAATAAGCTTCGCTAGCTTCCTGGAGCCATAACAGCAGAGCTTTGGAACGGAGATCGGTTTTGGTCTTGAGCGATTTCTCTCACCAAACGTTGAAATGGCAGTTTGCGGATCAAGAGCTCAGTGGATTTTGATAACGACGGATTTCTCTCAAAGCGACAGTTCCGGGCTGTAACGATGGGGTTTTTCACACCACTAGTGGCTGGGCGCTCTTACGAGCAGCCTTAGTAGCCAGTTGTTTCCTGGGGCTTTTGGCTCACTCTACGAGCGGTCTGTTAGTACGAGCCATAACGCAATTCTCTCAACAGAATTAGAATAAACGCCCTAGATTTCACCTCATATTTTATATGATCTCAAACAGTGGGAGAAGGTGGGTGAGTGAAGCACTCTCGAATCGGAAGCGTGGTAGGTTCCTACCCTTTGCGTATTTATACCATACTTATAAAATTTTCATTTATCATTTCAGATTCTCGATTGCGAAGATGTCCGAAGAACTGCCGCTGTTGCTGCAACCCCGCCGCCGCCACGCCTAGAAAAGGCAAAAGTGGCGCAGCTAAATCGAAAGCTAACCTCCAACTCATCCGAAGGTTTCCGAGATGGTCGAAGTCAATCACCACTCTGAAAGAGCGAGGTGGTTCTTCTCTGCAGGCTATCAAAAGTACATCAGAGAATATAAAGTCGATATCGACCGTTTGACACCTTTCATCAGAAAATATTTGAAAAGCGCTGTCGCTGCTGGAACTCTCGTTCAAACGAAAGGCAAGGGAGCCAACGGTTCATTCAAGCTGAGTGCATCCGGTCAGAAACCAAGGAGCCTAAGAAAACTGTCAAAAGGCTGCCTCTCCAAAGAAAGCAAAAGCCCCTGCTAAGAAAACTCCAAACCAAAGGAAAAGCAGAAAAAAGAAGAAGCCTGCTGCTAAAAAATCTACTGGTGCCACGAAAAAGGTTGAAGCCGAAATCTCCCAAGAAGGCTAAGGCTACAAACCGAAAGCACCCAAGCCCAAAAGCTAAAAACACCAAAAAAGCAGCACCTAAAAAGGCTTCTAAGAAGTAAATGGACATTTAACACGTGAAAAAAACGGCCTTCTAGGGCCATAAAATTAATTACTAAAACACCACTTCTGCCATGATTTCGAAACTAATTCTTCTTAAATTAAACTTAGCTTTTTTTTAAAATTCCAATAAGAAATACCTTAGCACACAGCAATACGTAACTGAACGAAGCATAATGGA